>KL287361.1:8699-32244 GCA_000699545.1 Podiceps cristatus | reverse complement strand
GTCTGTATATGTGCCTGGGATTCTTCCGGCTTTACTGGCATTTTATCTTAGTCAGGTTTGATAGAGATTTCAAGGTCTGAGAGAGATAACCAGCAGTTCCTTTTTCAAGGTGGAATAAAATTAAAAGTGAAAGTACTGAGGTGCTTATGGAACACACTGATCCCCAGATCATCTGCCAGAGTGTCCACAGAGGAGTATGCCCCGGACAAACAGTACAGGCCAACTTGAAAACTTTTAGTCCACTCAGTTTTGCAGAGAAAAGAAGCCCTTAGAGAGGCTGGGAATAACCAAGAGTTGTCACATAGTGGGAACCTTGCTTCTAGATTCCTCAAGGAGCTTATAATGCCACCATACTTGCCTAATACTTCACTCAAGAGGGTCAAAGGATCCTTTCCTTGCAAATTCACGAACATAATCCATAACAATCTTGGACAGTCTAAGACCTCAGTCACAGTGGACACACTTTGTTTCTTTTTAAACCAGATACTGATGGTATTAAACTTAGAATCATAGAATCACTTAGGTTGGAAAGGACCTTTAAGATCATAGAGTCCAACCGTTGACCTAGCACTGCCAAGTTCACCACTAAACCAGGTCCCTAAGTGCCACATCTACCTGTTTTAAATACCTCCAGGGATGGTGACTTCACCACTTCCCTGGGCAGCCTGTTCCAGTGCTTGATAACCTTTTCAGGGAAGGAATTTTTCCTAATATCCAATCGAAACCTCCCTTGGTGCACCTTGAGGCCATTTTCTCTTGTCCTATTGCTTGTTACTTGGGAGAAGATACAGACACCCACCTTGCTACAACCTCCTTTCACATAGTTGTAGAGAACAATAAGGTCTCGCCTGAGTCTCCTTTTCTCAGGCTAAATAACCCCAGTTCCCTCAGCTGCAACAACTAGTCTTACTATTAAAGACTGAGGCAAAAGCAGCATTAAGTACCTCAGCCTTTTCCTCATCCTTTGTCACTATGCTTGCTCCTATGTCCAATCGGGGATGGAGATTCTCCTTAGCCCTCTTTTTATTGCTAATGTATTTATAGAAACATTTTTAACTGTCTTTTATGGCAGTAGCCAGATTAAGTTCTAGCTGGACTTTGGCCCTGCTAATTTTCTCCTTATACAACCTTACAACCACCTTGTAGACTTCCTGACCTTCCTTGCTGGCTCATCTTTTGGCACATGGGGATGACCTGCTCCTGTGCCTTTAAGATTTCATTCTTGAAGAACGTCCAGCCTTCCTGGACTCCTTTGCCCTTCAGGGCTGCCTCCCAAGTGACTCTGTCAATGAGGCTCCTAAAGAGGCCAAAGTCCGCCCTCTGGAAGTCCAAGGTAGCTGTTCTGCTGACCCCCCTCCTTGCTTCTCCAAGAATTGAAAACTGGGTCATTTAGGGATCGCTATGCACAAGACGGTCCCCAGCCATCGCATCAACCACAAGTCCTACTCTGGTCACAAACAGCAGGTCCTGCGGGGCACCTTCCCTCGTTTGCTCACGCACCAGCTGTGTGAGGAAGTTATCTTACACACATGCCAGGAACTTCCTAGACTGTTTCCTCTCCGCTGTATTGTATTTCCAGCAGACATCTGGTAAGTTGAAATCCCCAACAAGAACAAGGACTAGCTGTGAGACTTCTCCCAGCAGCTTATAGAATATTTTATCTGCTTCTTCATCCTAGTTGTGTGGTCTCAAACAGACTCCCACCATGGTATCTGCCTTGCTGGCCTTCCCCTGACTCTTACCCATAGACACTCAACCCCACTGTCACCGTCATCAAGCTCTAGAGACAAAACACTCCCTAACATACAGGGCTACGCCAATGCCTCTCCTTCCTTGCCTATCCCTTCTAAGGAGTTTGTAGCCATCCACTGGAGCACTCCAATCGTGCATGTCCTCTCACCGTGTTTCTGTGATGGCAACTATATCATAATTTTCCCACTGCACAGTGCCTTCCAGCTCCTCCTGTTTGCAGACTTCCCTAAGAAGTGGGTCCAGTCTGCATATTGGGCCTTCTGTTCCCCTTGGGAGAGAGTCTCCTGTGACAATGACCCGTCTTCTTTATGGAAGCAATTTTGACACAGGGCGAGGACCGACTTAACCTCAGCAACACCTCCAAGCTAGATGAACCATCATCTCCTCATTGTTCAGTTTCACTTTACCTAAGTTGTAGTTCCTATTCCACACAGAACTGTTTGTCAACCCATGACAGGATTCCAAGTGAGAGTTACTTTGAGATTGAACTCTCCTTGTTATAAACTTCTGCACTATAGTCAAACAAGTTTTGCCCAAGCTATCATTTTCAAACACAAAAATAATTCACTTTTTTCTCTGAGCTTATAGCTTTTCTTGCTGGATAATCAAATTAAATTCAGGGATAATTTCACATTAAGAACAGGTAAGTTTCAAGAGATCAAATTTGCATTACATTATTTGCAAGAACCCCACATGATTACAAAGAGCCATTAGACATTCAATATGAAATCTGCCCCAACACACCTACATTCACAAGCAGCAGCACTATGGGAAATTTGGTGTGCTGTTTGGTGCCATTAGAGGTGGGGAAAAAAAGAATTCCAATAATTGAACTAGTGAAAGCATTAAAAAACATATCCTTGACTGTCACTATTGTCATCCAGTCAGCACCAACATTCTTCCAAGAAAGCATGTATGATTATAAAATGGTAACAGTTTAGGTAGCAAACAGGATCTTCTCCTTACCCCTGAGGCATCTGACAGGAGCAGCACATATAAAAGGCTTGAATGACAGCACTTAGCCTGTTTGCTGTCATGGAGATAACATCCTGGCAATCAGCACAAGCTTCCTGCTTCCCGGCAACATCGTATGTTTTCGACTCAGAGTCAGTGGATAGCTCTTTTCTGCCCTCGGTTCCTGTAGCAGCAAAGGAAGGTGTAGGAGAAGCATCCTGGTGATCTGGTCCTTTTTGTTTCAGTAAAATAGAAGTAATGTTGGCAGAGTCCCTTTTGTTTTTCATCAGCTCCGTGGCTATAAGAACGAGCCATTCATCTAGAGAATGCCAGAGTAGTTCCAGCGGCTGCAATAAACACATGCAAGAAAACAGACAAAAAGGAAATATGTTCATATTAGATAATATTAATGATGTGATAATGTTCCCAAATGTGCATGATATTTATTGCCTTAAAAGCTTTAAATAACACTGTTAGTGATAGTAGTCAAATATTCATATAAAAATCTTTACCTGTAGCCACAGAGCACCAAGATACAAATTCATATAGAAGGAAAACAATCAAGGAGCAGATAGAATAAAATAATTCAAATAGTCCAGTGTTTCACCCTTTGTAAGAGTTTGGCCTCACGGTTGTTACACAGCACACTATTGCCTGACCG
Source organism: Podiceps cristatus (assembly GCA_000699545.1). NCBI lineage: Eukaryota > Metazoa > Chordata > Aves > Podicipediformes > Podicipedidae > Podiceps > Podiceps cristatus. The sequence continues at coordinate 28,877 of KL287361.1, read as the reverse complement.
CTGCAGTCAGAGACAGTAACGCACATGTTGAGTTTCCAGAGAAAAAGCATGTCAGTTCTTTTTTAAGGTCCTGGTTAAAGAAGCTCCCTCTACCAGGTAGAGAGAACAAATCCCAGACAGCGCAACTGAGATTCAGACTCATGCACGTATCTAGTAAGATACGCACAGCTCAAACAGCTCGTTTTGATAGTACCTCAGATGTCTCAGAGTAAGGGTCACTAGTACGTAGCTTTATGAACTAGAAACAAGTATCAGTAGACTCACGTATCAGCTTTTAAAGCTATAAATTTTATTTGAACAAAGTCACTCTTTGATCAATACCACCAGCTTGAAGCCAACATAATTAAAACCTAGCACAATTCTACCGTCACACATTCACTCTCAGGTGCGGGCCTACTACAGAGGAGAGGAAAGGCTGAGAGACCTGTGGCTTTCTCATGAGCATTTCAAAAAATATGAGGGCTGACTGTGCTGTCCCTTCATGGCGTTTAAGGGACACCTCACAAGCATACAGTCTAGTGAGCACTGGGATGTGTATCCTACAGGGAGGCAAGTCTCACTGAAGTCTTTCATAGCTTTCCAAAAGTAAAAGTGAACTTCCAAAAGCACTCCCTTTGCCTTATATTACTGTTGCATCAACATCTTCACCAATTAAAGCATTCAAAGACTTAGCAGATACTGAAAAATACGTTCTCATCTTCTAAAGCTGCCTCTTAAAATGGAGAGCTATTTGCAGCACACTTTACCAGAAGTCTGCACTACTTGGAGCACAGCCACACACTCTCATTACGCCATGAATTACTTCCCATTAAAGCCGTGTATTAAAAAAATTCTGTGGAAATTTACCATTAAAAAAATTTACCATCATGTTCTGTGGAAATTTACCATTAAAAAAAAAATTACCATCATGCTTCCATTTTTTTTCAATAAAAAGTCTGGGGAAAGCAAGCCAGTCTGATCTCTCAGACGAGTAGGCTTTGCTCAACATACTGTATGATACTTATCCTTGTATTCCTAGTGACCACACTTTTCTCTAGACGGTGACCTGAATACCTCCAGTGTAGGTACCATTTTCTACATAAATGTCTGCCATACAGCATCAAATTCGCTTCTTTCCAAGACCTACCTGGCAGACCTTCACTACAAAACATAATGAGGAAAAACATTCTAACAGAAAATAGGATTCATTGAATATATGGAAGAATTAAAACATAGCTGCGTTGTTAGCATGTAACTCACAATAAACTAGACAGTTATTTACTACAATACTCCCACCTCTCTAAAATGTAGTTTTCTTCTCCCAAACTTTTCAATGTTTAGCTTGTCAGACATCATTTTTCTGCTGATATCCCGTGGTTTATCTTTTATTTTCCACAGACTCAGGATGCCTTGCAGAACTCTTGCAACTGGTTTGTTTTTCCAAAGCTAGTTTTTCTGATTGCTAACTCATTCAAAGGTGTAGTTAAGCATAGCAACTTCAACATTTCACTTTCTTTTTTTATAGTCTAATTTCAGGACAAAGAATTCCTCTAAATATTGCCCAACATATCCATATCCATGGTTGTCAGCATTTTATGTTAGCAACCACAATCAGACCTTTTCAAGCGTAATATGGACATATTCAATAAAATCATAAGCAACATTTTTTGCAAAACTGCAAGTCAGCATTCTTCAGTCGAGTCTTACCATGAACTACATATTAAAGACAAACTTCCACTCAGCCTTCCGTTTTCGTATCTCACACTTCAGAAAAGTTTCTCTGGAATTATACAGCTGAGTCTGATCAAGTATCAGGCTTTAACAGCTGCACACATCATGCTATGCAACGCCTTCCTCTTTACCCATTATAGAAAGCAAGACACTAAAAATTAAACATATTCAAACTGCGACACTGGAGCAAAACCTTTTGCCACATAGTTCAGTCTTTTAAGATGCAGAGAGCAGGAGATCACTAAGTGACTGTGTCACAGCAGAAAAGTCAATTCAATTCTAGAAAAGAATAGTATCTGAAATGAGGGAAAAACATTACAGGCTTCCCAATTTTGTTCAGCTAGACAGGGAGATTTTGCAGCAAGTTCCCCTATTATGTAGTCATACTGAACAGCAATTGGAAGAGCAATACATGAAAAAGTAATGAATGTAAACCTGGTCAAAATTGCTATTCATAAAGTTTCTCACTGGTAGGATCTCATTTGAGTTAGCAGCAGCTTGTTTTAAGATTGAGTGTCTAAATTCAATTACTATGTTTCTTGCAAAATCAGTATAATACTTGCCTTAATTAGCTAGTGTTTCCATAGGCCTGAATTGACCAGGCCTGTAATAAATTACATACAGGGAACTTCAGTAAAGCAAAGACAGTCCCATTATTTTCTTGTCCTTGTCAAGCAATAACACTGCTCGGTAGCCTGAGGTCAAGATATATTTTCAAACCCTTCCAAACTAGATTACAGTGACAACTCTAAGTAAAAAATAAATTTAAGAAAAATAATAGAAATAATTAAAAAACCACACCACCACCAAATTCACAGGTGGCAAAATTACTAGGAATTTCTGATGTGCTCCAAAATGCGTTCAATCAGTTTACTAATACAGAAAACACATGATTTAAGGCAAAAGTCAGAAAAAAGCTTTTCTTCATTTCTTGTTCTGGAAAATAACATGGTTTTGCAGTAGCTTTTTGAAAGTTCATCATCTTTAAAGGTCATCAGGTGCACCTTTGGACCTAAAGGGAGTGTGTTCAGAAGGAAAAGAAACATTATCTCTTACTCTATGCAACAAGGCCTGATAATGTTCCTCTGCACATTCTGCAAGGGTATCACAAGACAGAACTCCTGCCACTGCTACCCTCATTCCTCCCCCCAAAAAAAGTTTTAAGGTCCATTCTTGAAAGGAGACCATATTGAACAACAGACTAGCTTCCTATACAGTAAAGACAGGCAAAATCTAGAGATCTTCACCTGCTCAAATAAACCGCATTCAAAGAAGTTTGTGGTGACCTGTATCACTTCCTTACACGCTGGAAAGCACTCATGACCTTATATGGGACATGAACCAGCAGTCTGAGATTTGTTTTTCCCAATAAAAACTACATCAAAATTCTAATTATCTATGACATTTACCCCCACAATTGAATTTTAAGATCAGCAGCAAATTCCAATTTAAAGCTATTTTCCTTTAAAATTTTCAGTATGGCTCTCAAATCTTTAAATTCCACATTGACTTTTTTTTAACACAGATTTAACTCCCGATTTGGAGCAGCAGCCTCTGTGGTTTCCTTCATAGTCTGTACTCAATAGTTACACAGCCTCTATTTAATAAACCTCAAAACAAAAACCAGAGAAGGAGTTCTGTTCCACTGACCTGCATGTCCCACACGCAAGTACTGGTACCAATGAAGACATACAACTGCCAGGTCTTCAAGTAGCAATTGTACAATTGTAATAATCTAGAGATATAGTGGGCTTTTTTCCCTCCTCCCAAAAGGTGAAAGGGACCATTGACACCATGTTTTCAAGGAATGGAGGGGGGAAGGAAAAAAAAAAAAAAAAAAAATTAGGAATAAAAGAACGGGCAGTCGTCCAGTGGACTCAGCATGATGTCTCATCTTCCACTACCCAGTTACTGTAAATTCGGGGAAGAACAGGATAATCTAGCCACAACTAGAGATTAATTTAACACTGCCAGACCATTGTGCCCCATTCCCAAACACAAATAAGTTCTCAACGGCTATGTTATATTTCAGTTTGAAATTTTAATCAGTCTTAAAAATATCACTAAGACAACTAATGAAGGACTGCCTCAGTTTTAATACTTCTAAAATGAATTAATTAAAATAATAAATTGTACATCATTCTGAAATTTTGGGTTGTTAGCTAATAAAACAATAGTAAATATTTTGGTCATTCATTAAAAAATAAGTGGGTTTTTTTTACACAATTATGAATTACTGATATTTTCTGAGGTAACCATGTCAGTTATGCGATATAAGTCTACTGCACGAAACTTAACTCCATACTAAATTGAGAAACAATTCTTTCAACATACAGAGTAGTTTGGGCACACAGATAAATGATTCTGCTGAAATAAAATTTGTGAAGGAAATTGCAATTGAATATTTTGATTTGTTTTATAGTGAGTTCTGAAATGATCTGGAGTTGAAAAGCATGAAACCTATTTTTTTTCCCTTGTTGGGATATGAGGAAACACAAAATGCAAGGAGATGAGGTCAGCTACTCCTAAAACCTTGAAGAAAAAAGGTATCAGTATCTACACAGAAAGGTAACAGAGTATCTTACTGTAGATAGTTCTTGTATTAAACGCATTTAACATCTGCTTGTTTTTTTATCCTTGTATATTCAAATCAATTTTCATTAAAACTTAGAAAATGCTGTCTTTAATAAAATGATTATTTGTGATTTGGATAGGGCTTTGTTTTTTGAAAATGGAAATCTGGTTAAATTCACAATGTGCCAATTTAGCTCAACATATTTTAGTGAAGAACTCTCAAGGACAATTATTACATCACATACAGTACAATGTATTACATTTTGCACACAGTATTTTTTCATACTCAAACAATAGTTTTATATTCATTAAATAAATCATTTGTTATTAAAACTATTTTACTATAAGAAAAACATTTGTGCTTGTTTTTTAAATAGTCTAATGCTTTACTACTTTCCAAGAGAAGAAATTTAAACAAAAAAATGAGCTACTTAACCAGCCATAGCTGGAATTAGAGTATCATATTTCATGATCTTATCAATACAGCTCTATCTTAACAGTCATTAGAAGTAACCTGATGAACACATCGTATCATCAAATAAATGCAGTAATTTCAAAATATAGTTTTCAGAACACTAAAATAAGTGTGAAGGTTAAGAAAATGTAATCAATGGCATCTAAATTTGATGATGTGAACCATGCCATATAAGAGGATGAAGGAGACAAGGGGGGGGGCGAGGGAAGAGACTACCCTTCAGTTCTTATTATTTAGGTGTTATCAACAGTATGTCAGTTATATACCCAATGTAGATTGAGTGGCACGCAGGAAACCAAGACTGCTTTACAGAAAGGCAAGCTATGATTTTCCACAGAGGGATTCCTCAACCAACACATATGAAAAAATAAACCACAACCCCACAACCTTCAGGAATTAAATATCTAAACGGCAAGCACCTAAAGCAAGTGTTTGAAAACAGCTATATAGCAATAACCTTGCAAAGGCAGTAGTAAGCTGGTATGTTTCAAAGCATGTAATAATAAAACCCAAGAACAACTGGGAAAAAAACCTTCATGATCACGGTGAAAGCAATGAGCAGATTAAGAATTCAATTATTTCCATTGATCTTGTGAAGCTAGATAACACTGAATGATCATAAATCCCAATGGTTCTCCAAATACCACTTTGAAATTACATTAATACAATCTATTACATTAACATTACCACATTTTGAGATTACTACACTCTTAAACAACAACAGAAATAAAAACAAAGTTTACCAAAATCAGCTGGGTAACTAAACCTTCAATATCTAATGAACAATATATTAAAAAAGAAATCAACAGAAATTGTAAGATGAGATGTGCATCAGTGGTTAAATGAATCCAGTGTGGGGGAAAAAAAAAAAAAAAAAGAAGAAGGAAAGAGGTAGGCTTAACTTAAGAAAGGATAGGGACCAAACTTACTTCCTGTTCATGAGATGTCTGATTAATGAATGCATGCTTTGTGAAATTCATCTCTTTAACGTCTATCTTCCTAACAACATCATATACTTTTCTGACCTTGAACACCTGACTTCTTGGAGTTTTATTTCCATTGTAGCCCATGTCATTTCCATTACTGGGAGAGGATGGGCCAATGCGAAAGACATGGCAAAATATCCTCACGATCCTTAAGAGACTCTTCATTTGAGCTTCATAATTACTTGACAAGCTGGGGGAAAAAATGGAATATTTAAGTTTCTTTTCCAAGATGAAACAATTTAGTTTATTAAGGAGTAAGCAACCTAATGGCAGGGTCTGATGCACATGCTGAAAAATACCCCTAAGCTTTAACCCCTAATGAATTTTAACTTTTCTTTCCTGAACCAGCCCCGAATGTCAAACATAAGCACTTTAATTTTACTAACATATACTCATAAGTTTAACTAGAAGTGAAAAAAGAACAACAAATCCCAGATCTTGCAAAATACTTCACTTGTTTGTTGTTGTACACATGTACACTTCTTATGAACCACTGGAAAGAAATTCAATTTACTACAGTAAGGATCTCAATGTATGAAATAAATTGGGATATCCAGTTGAAAATGTTTTTCAATCCAGAAACAATAGCATCCAATGGTAAAAGTGTACTGACTAACCAGATATGCTGCCACATCTCATCCTCACCTAGCTACTATCCTAAATGCCCATTAACTACCTCAGTTACTGAGGGATCAAGATGGTAAAGATGGCACTATTTCTACTCAAGAGAAAGATGATCTAAAAATACTACATAAAAGCACCAGTATGCTTTTTATTTATCCACTAAATATATTACAGGTTTTATGCCTTCTTAACTGAACTGGCCAACACTGAACACTACCAGTACAATGTAGAATCTCAGATGTCATGAGCTCATGCACAAGTAGAACAATCTCCATCAAACACAACCTAGCTTTCTTTCCTTAGACCCCAACCAGTAAGAATTCTTCTATCTTGAATACATAAAAACTGAAAGAAACCGAAACCTTTTCTACTGAACTCTTCCTCACTTTTAAATATTATATAAGTGAGTACATATTCAATTCTATCCTTAAAGTACTTGCAACTTAAAAGTATGCTGTCTAACTATAAGATCAGTATATACCAGGAAACGGACACCTTAGAGGATGCTGTAAGTCTCTGATGCAATTACTAATCCATTAATTCACAAATCTGAAACATAGCTAGTTGTAACTTCACAGTACCTTTATCACAACCTCACTATCCCTATAGCATGGGCAAAAGCAAAAAGACTTACTTGTTTACAGCACCGTATTTTAATGACTGCCACTGAGGTGTTAATTTAAAAAAAAAAAAAAAAAAAACAAAAAAAAAAACACACACTGAAAACTCTACCAAAATTATATACAAAGTACAACTATCTTGTCACAATTTAGACTTCAACCAGTTAAGTTTTCAGTAAATGTATGTTAAGAAAGAAGTACAAAGGAAAAAGGTGCAAGAGTAGGGATATTAAGTTTTCAACCAGGTAATGAAAATTCCCTGACTGGTGGGCCGTAATTATATTACCAGAAGCTCTAGTCACAGCCACAAATTAGCATTTGGAAAAAGCTTTGTATACCAAAAGAATCTATGAATACAAAAAGCTATTTCAAGAAGCTAACTTTAGTGGGAAAAAAAAAAAAAAAAAAAAAAAAAACACCACAAAAAACATACATTTCAGTTGAGGTTTATCATCGTTCAGCAGCATTGTTTTCCAGGTGAAATTTCAATTTAAATTTCCTGGTATCCAAGAAGAGAATTTACATAAACAGGAAAACTTTAAATTGTTTTTAATAGTTTACTGAAACTTTTACTAGCATGTTTGTAAATGTTCAGCTAGGCCAAATCTGCACCAGCAAGACCAAATCATGTCACAGTACAATTACTTCTTGAAAAGAGGAAACACACGATGAAGGTAATGCTAACTGAACAGGCTCCTTGGCGGTATTCGAGCCAGAAGTCCTCAGGCAGAAGTTTTGTGGCAATCCTGGCTACCTGCTAGAAGCATTACAAAAAACAACTTAAGGCACTTTTGAACTAAACAACCAACAAACAATGGGCTGTGGGTTAGCATCCTGGAAACTAACAATGATACTAGTTCAGCCATGCAGGAGTATTATTATTGGAGGTTTTAATGTAGAGAGCACGTTTTACATGTTATTTGTTGGAAGGAGAAAGCAGAAAGAGGCCCAAGCTCAGAGGTCTGTATTCACCAAGTACTACCTTCATCCTTGTTACATTAATGAAATACTCAGTTGAAGCAGAGATTGAAGCCTCTGACAGGGAACAGAATTGGAGAGAACAGTTTTTGTGAAACTTTCTTGTAATTGGAAAAGAAAATAATTCCATCTCCCTTGTGACACATTACAAGGTACCAAAGAGAAGTGGGCCAGAAAGAGTCCACAGGATACCCTAAATACAGGCAATTCCAGAGATGCCTGTCCATCCAACGCAATGTAAAGCTTCCAACTTGTCTTCAGCCTCCATTAGTCAACCCACATGCAGCAGCACAAGAGTACATACCGTCTCAAATTCAGAAACGGTACAGGCACATAGATGCTCTTTCTATAGCCATACTGAAGGAACATTGCTCAGTACAGAGGAGCAATAACAGTAATAAATCAAATCTAAACACACAATCCATTTAACTTACCTCTGAAGATACTGAAATAGAAATAAATACTGCCTCATATGATCTAATCCAGCTACCATGATTTATGACAATGTCCCCATACAAAGCAAGTTTGAAACCCTTTCCTGCAGAATGGTTTTACACTTTATTGCAGTTTATTTGTGGAATACCTACTGGCTCTAACGAAGTCCGGAGACAAAAGGAATGTGTTACAAGTTAAGCTGTTTACACACTGAAGCCCAACAACAGCTGAAGTTCTTCAAAAAGTTGTCTTTGCAGCAATAAAAGGTCATTAATATCTCGATGCACTTTAACCCCACACATTTCAGGAGTTTAAGTCTTTTATGCTCTTTCATTGAGGCAAACACTCAGAACAAGATTGTGATGAATGAAGTCATGAATTTCCTAGTGTTGTCTAGGAGTTCTGACCTGCTATCTACAAGCTCCACCCAAATTTAACATGACTGATGGGGAAGGAAAAAAAAAAAAAAAAAAAAGCACCCAGAACTAAGAATATATCATTCAGTATCCATCTAACTGATGGGCTTCTCATGCCTTGGCACCAGTTAAAAAGAAGCACTGAAAGTCTTATTCCTCTACAACCTATGCTGACAGGCCTCTTCAGTTAAAGAACGTTCTTAAACCTCTCTTTTTGGAAAAGCCAGCCAGAGCATGTTAGTGAAGAACTTTCACTCATGCTTTCAGGCTTTTGACCTCTTTCAGAAAAGATTTTCTTAGCTTCTAGTAAAGCATAAAGGTCAGAGCAAAATTCTACTAGCTATCAAAAACAGTAGTATGTTAGTGTTGTTCCAACAGATTACAGATGAGGCACTTTGTACAAACCCCCTCAAACAAGTGTCACAGAAACTAGGAAAGCGTACTAGGAAAATATGCTTGCCTGTTTTTTGTGTTTCCCCAATTCCTTGTGCTGCTGAGACAGCACACTGGTAGACGAAATATTTGGTGTCATATATTAGTAGCCATGGAAGGAAATCAGAGCCAGCAAACATGAGACAAGCGTCTGAAGTAACGAAACTCTCCTCAAACATACAAAGAAACCATGCAGAAAGCAAAGATGTGGAGAAGAAAAAAAGAGGTAAGAGGGGAAAAAAAAAAAAGTAAAAATGAACAATTGATAGTTGGCTAAAAAGCTTCCCTTCCTAGAGCTGACATAGCCAAACTAACCAAACAAAAAATACACTTCTCTGCAACTCAAGCTTCTAGGCGCCAACAGCAGTACAAGGACACCAACTTTCTCTCCTGAAATCCTTGTGAATGCAGTGATCTGAACAGGCACAGTCATACATAATCAGCTTTAAGACCCATCTACTTCGCTATGTGCCCAGCATCAGACAGTTTACATTATTAAAACTATAAAGTAGCACTAACTACAACGTAGCTTATCAACCTACTTATGATCTTCCATACTCACCTAAGCAGTTTGTGACCATTCGTTGTAGCAACTTCAGCAAGACTTGTTAAGATTTTAAGATACTGGCTTTCGCTCTGCTGAGACAAGTGTTCCAGAACTTGCCGCAACTGATACATTAAAACAAAAGAAATTGCATAGTGTCATGGAGCATCAGATCAACATTTAATTTAGAACATTATCAACCAAGCATGAATATCTAGCAGTATTAATGTAGGTCTATAATGTTCAACATCTAATCTAACCTCAGTTAACATTTCATTATAATTTACAAAAACTACTGAAAAGATACACATTCTAGCATCAATGTATATACTATGGGATATGTAATATTACAGAATGCTATGAACACTGAATACTTGACCATGTATTATTAAATCCTAAGAGCAACTTATTTTCATCTGAAAAATGACTGGGATACACTTTCAACTTCTGAAAGCTAAAAGCTTATTTTGAGCTTCATAATTTACCTGTCTCCCCAGTTCACTCTGCGGTTAGCTTATGACATGGTGTAAATGAACCCTGGATCCTAGAATTTGTTCTCATTACCTTCTTTTTTGCTCAAGATACTGAACATCCTTCCTTAGATAAGTCGTCATACATACCCTGCTAATCAATAATTGTTATAATTACCCTCTTCTCAAAATTGCCCCTTTTTTTTGCTAATACCATCACTTGGCTCATAAAGCCTAGGTGTTGCAAACACCCAGACACTACCCTATCTTAAGCTCCTTTGTTCTACACTTTTCTCTAGCCTAGACATTTTTTTGCAGGTAAATTAACTCTTCAATGACACTGCTCTCATGCATTCCTATTATATCCTCATTTACTCCCTTCTCTCTCACTCAGAATGCTCATTAAGCCTTCTCACAGAACTGTAGAAAGGTGGAATGAAAACAAATCTCACAACTACTCTGCCCCAAGGCAGGATCACTTGTATCTGTGATCCAAACTGGTCGCCCAATTTACCTGCCTCATTTTGAGATGTCTTCTACTCTGGAAGCCCTGCAGCTTCACTAAGTGATCTCTTCTAATACTTCACTGTCTTTGACCATGTGAAAGTGTTTCCTCAGAGTTCAGTTGAATCTCTAGCTACAAATGTCTAAGGCAGTATCATTCTTCCTGTAGCTTCTCAATTTTTCCAGTTTGTCAAGAACATTTAAAACGGGAGTCTTGACTTCTAACATGCATCCAGTCTCTTCATGTTATCACTTTTAGATAATATGAACTAGTCATTATCCAAGACTATGGGCAGAACAGCTCAGACTTGGCCATAGAAAACCATACTTAAATATGCTTCCATTTTGGCAATAACACGTGGTGTATTTATCTAATATATTTTGCATACCCTCTCATTCAGATCTTGGTTTTGCACACACCTCCACCATTAATCAAGACAGACAAAATATTAATTTTTCTTGTTTATTGTCTTCGCTTCTAGAATATATGAAAGTACGCTTTGCCATTTACCTTTCTGTAGGTCTTTTTAGTTCCATGGTTTTAGTCCTTTAACTTTCTCTTTTATTTGAAAAGATCTACACTAATACAGAGAAATTTCATCTTTCTGTCATTTTACTTTGCAAAACTCAACCCTGTCTCAGAAATGTAAACACTGCTTCTAGTCTGACTTATAAATCCTCAGTCTTGTAGTGGAAGTAGTGGGATCACAGAGAACAGTAAAAACTTTTATAAACTAGCAAAGCAAGTTTAGTAAAGTGGCAGCCAATATCTTACTAAATCTAGTCTTTTTTTAAAAAAAGTTTACAGTCTGTAAAATTGCTTGCAGTTATTTCAAGCAAACAATATATTAAAAACTCACAGCTAGCTAGATTTGGAAGGGGAAAAAAAAGCATCTTATGCTTCCTTCCCCCCACACAATCAAGAAACAAAAATTCTTTTCCTTGCTTTTTTTGCCTGAGATTGCACTACCCCACAACAATAAAAGAAACAAGGTATAGAAGCAGCACTGAGAAAGGAAAAGAACAGTGTCATCTGCAGCAACAATAACCAAATGAAATTTCAGCTGCAGGCTTTTGCACTCTAATTGTAGAGGGCAACGTCACACAGGTAAGTGCTCATACTGTGAATGTTCAAGTTCATTCTAGGCAATTCAGGCCTTGAGACACATCCTAGAATGTATATCTGCAGATAACCAATAATTGAAGGAAAATAGGCCCCATTACACATAGTAAGTGTATAGAATGCTCTACCCACACCCTTGTATTAACGCTTGCAACAAGACTGCTCTTGTCAATAGTAGTTGGTAGTATCTTCTAATCAGTGTACCCATATTAAGCAATTAGATCTCCGCAGCACAGACAGATGGGTAGCTAAAAAACCCTTAATACTATATTACCATGTTTTCCCGTAGATCTTCATTCTGTGTCATTTGAATTATTGTCTGGAAAAGTCGAGGATGATATTGTATTAAGACTTCACAAGTCTCTCCATACCCACCCTAAAAAGCAATAGTTCAAAACACATTTTAATTAAAAGACTAGAATTGGAGTTTACATTATTATAGGCATTAAAATTTACTGAGGATTTAAAAAGTATATTTTTTTAAATGCTGAATAGAGAAATACAATCCTAAAATAAACTGAAACTCAATAATGCATCAAAGTTAGATATCACAAAATATCTTCGGAAGAAGATGGAATCAAATTCATTCAGTATATTGGCTCACGTATATCTGCTCCCTTTCTTCTGTTTTCTGAAACACCTTCCTACTTAGGAAGCCAAAGTTACATTTGAACAACACTTCACTTAACAATTTACCAGAGATTAAAAACAGTGCAATATTTAGCTACTCTTCCCATTACTGATCGATGACACATCTACCTAATTACACTTAGAATCTAATCCTTCAAAACAACTATTTTCCTAAACATTCATTAGGCACAAATCTGACTTGTTAAAGGAAGAAATAGGATAAATGCATGAAAGGGTTATTTAACTTTAAAATCAATACAAAAGTATGATTCCACTTGTGCCTTAAATCAACAGCTCAGATTAACTTCACAACCTTTTGAGAAAAAGGTTTTTTGGAAAGAATAGAACTTGAATTTGCAATTTATTTGTATCAACTCTTATTTAGCACAGTTGCATTTTTTTAAGCAGGCACCTAACACCTGAATACACATCAAAATTCTATACTGGAAAGCTGACCATGTAATGCATTGAAAGGTGCAGCTCCAGAAGCTCCTTCTCTTTGCTTGACAGTTTATAACTTGCTTCAATGAGAACGCATTCATTCAACATATTCATTTAATTGTTCCTGGTGCCAAGAAGTTAAGTATTAAAATTAAAACCACCCAGAATCCACAAGAATTAATTAAAATTAGCTCTTCAAAATCAAGGTAATACTATGTTGGCAAGTATATGAATGTAATTTCAGTCTTTTAAAAATATGTATCTCCTCTGAAAAAGCAAACCTCCAAGCAAAGAATAAAACCCTTGATGTAAAAGGAAAGAAAATATATTTTGTTTTCTCCTTTTTTACTTAGTATCATAAACTTGTAAACTAGATGACCTCAAACACAGTAAGATCATCACTTCAAAAGAGCAAACACCAGGTGTCACTACTCACACTTAAAAGTTGACAGAATTTTGGTCTAAACTGGTGCCCCTGGGATTGTAAAACTGGAGACTGAAGCAGACATTTATAATCAGAATAAACAAGAATAGTACCATTAAGTACACACTGATATACTGTCTTACAGGTCTGTGGCTGCAGAAAGCCTCAAAATTGACTAAATTTCATGTGGTTTTATGGTAAGTCATTTTGCCCTAATGAAGAAAAAAAAAAAACACACAGTAACTCTGAGCTTCACAGTTGAGTTAGGAGTGAGACAACATAGTGACCTGGTACTTCTGAGCAACTGGAGCAGAGGACTTTCTAGGATTTCTTATATCCAAAAGGAAATGCTGTAAGTAACCTAACTTGATCAAGACCTTCCACAGATAGTCTATGAAATAAATCTTCAGAGTTAAACATTCCAAAAATACCTCCTGGATACTGGAGACAGCAGTCACTACCACATACACGCAGCTACTTGAACTGCAGGTCTTAGGCACATGAGGAATATTCAGAAATTAAAACAAGGACTTTAAAATAATCTGCTAGTACAGCAAAAGATTTGAACATTTCAACTTCATTCTGCCAAACTAATGACATGCACCAAGTTAATGTGATGTCCACTAACTACAGTGATTTTTTTTTAGCCTTCAGATCAGTTTTTCAGTCTGCTGATTACTAGTAAAAGTTCAAAACCTTCCATTCATTCATTATGTGTTATTTACACACTGACCCTAAACTGATCCTAGAGAAAAATGTGTAAGTGTTCACAAATAAGAAAAATAAAAACAAAAAAAAGCCATACTAGTAAGCAGTACAAACAATATTTGGTATCAAACTAGAAAGACTGTGTTCTGCACAGTAGTTGAAAATGCTTGAGACTTTTGTTCCTCATCCAGATACAGTATCTGGAATACCTTTGAAAAGTAACAGTCAGCACCAGGAAGTTTCATTTGTTTTTATTAGTAACATCTCTTTAAAAGAAAAGAAAATATATTTGAGATCTAAAAAAACCCCACTCCTTTCTGCATGCCTTACCTCTTACTTGTTAATAGTTAAGCACCTAAACAGAGTCTATTACCATTATATGAAGGACTCCCAAACCTTCTAGTCAAACTGAGTTCTGCTAACTCTTTCTCATGAGTCCCAATCCTGCAGTCTTTAAAGATGTTAAAGACTTTTGCAAAGGGAACAAATTTGGAACCTGCCTGCAGGATCAATTGAATTGCAAAAGAAGTATTTTTGCATTTCTAGTCCTTTGCAAAGGACTACCATCTTTCACAGGCCTTAAAAATAAAAAAGATAACACTGACCAGGTGACACTGTAGCCAGGGATAGAAGTTCACAGAAAAAGCGTGTTGCTAACTCAGTACCTGTACACAGAGATCCAGTGGAGTAATACCATTTTTGTCCGGTAAATATTTGGCTCCTCTCATCAAAAGAATTTGGGCAGTGTCTCTCTGACCATGGCTATCCAAAAGAAGAGAAGAAAGAGAGTGAATACAGCACTTGTGCCATGACAGCACTTATGCTACAAGTGATAAATCCAACTTTATTGCATCTAACAAACAAAACCAACATAAGCTAGAAGAAAACAAATAGTTATGGTATGAAACTAAGTAGAAACACAGGATGGAAGATAATGCCACTTATATTCTACCTTTCAAAGCTACCACAGACACACAGTGCAAAATTAGGTACGGCCCATTTATCAATCCAGAGTCACCCTCATCATTCAGAAATTATTCATCTTAGCCTAGCCTTATAAACGTATATGATCCACACTTCCTGAAAAAAAAAGAGCTCTTTCTCAATTCACACCCTAATTTACTTCACAAAGAAAGTTTTCTTCACTGAGTTCTTTGCTCACTCCTACCAGATTTGGGGAAAAAATAATGTAAATATGCTTTAAACATCAGTAAGGGTCTTTTTTAATTGATAAAACATCTTTTTTTTTTTTTGCACAAGAGTTCAATACATCACTCTTGGCTCTAATTTCTTCTAATCAATACATCTGAATGTTTTGCCTAGCCTTTAAATGTGAAGAGTAATGAGTTTTACTTTTCCATTCAGAGTCTATTTTAGTCTCACTCATCTATTTACAAGTTAAATAGGAAACTTACGTTTCCTTGAGTCAAGAGCTGCACAAACAACTATTCCGACAGGCCACTGTTGCCCGTAAAAAAATAAGACCAAAGATTATTTATATCCCTCAACACCTAGAGCATATACTTTCCAAAACCCTTTCTTCTGAAGAAAATAAGAAATCAGGTACCAGGGATTAGGTGTTGACTTCATTAAAAACACACTGAAAGACTAGTTGACTATTGCCTTCAGCAATATTTAGTGCATATAGTGACAAATAAAATACAGAAGGATCTAAAGGATGAAATGAAAGACTGATATAAAAGACATATCAATTAAGGTTACGGATACAAGTTTTTCGATTAAGTTTTAGATCCCAAGCTAGTTTGCAGTGCACCCTTTACACAAACATATATGAGTATCTGCTGTCCTGAAACACACCAAGGCTGTCTGCACTAACAAGGAAGGGCACAGGAAAAGTGACAATTAACAGCTGAGGGACAAGAGGCAGCCTCGCTGGTCTGTCAATAGTTCCCAGCCAAGTTCTCCTCGTCCATGTCCTTCTAGCCCAGGAAACCAACAGGTTAATCTAATGTACCATACTTTGTCCCAACATGAACAAGCATTAAGAGTCAGCTACCAGATCTCAGAAAGAAGCTAAGACTAACGGCCTACTTGCAGCACCTCTTCACTGTAATTCTTTAGACTAAGTGCACAACCCAATACCTTGAAAAAACAGGTTTCAGAGTCAGGCTTTGAGCACCAATACCCTTTCTCCAGCCATCACCAGCCACTGCTACCACATTCTGCTCTCCCTGTCATCAGGGACATACAACCCTTCTCCTGGGTGGCAGCACCACCAGTTGGCACTTCTGACAAGGAGACACTGACTTCCGCTACGCGCCCTGTTCACTCTACTCTGCCCGCTGCTCCAACTGTTAATTTCTAAAAGAACATCACCACTGTACTTGCAACACATTCCCTTCTCATGGAAAACCTCCAAGCCAAGGCAAGTTGCTTACTACTTTTAAAGTGGATGCCAATACCAGTCCCTAAATCAAGCACTGAGGCATTCAATTAGCTAGCAGCTATTTATTCCCCCCTTCTCAACTGTCAAGAGGCAGCAGACACTAGCTCCAGAGACCAGGGCTCCCACAGCATAACTCTTGGCAGGCCACCAGGTCAGTCCATTTCTCTTTTTGTTTGCATTAACATTTAATCATAGGTGAACTATTTAACCTGTAACCAAAGCATAGGGATTATAAAATTGTAAATGTTCTAACAAATAGCAGAAATGCTCCAATTAAAACAAAAGGTCATTTATCATATGTGATTAGTTTTGAAATGAAAATAAACTGTGAAGAAAACAGAACTGATCAAAGCAACAATATAATTTCAATTCAACATTGTAACTTTAAGGCATATATGCACATTTCATGTACACTGTAATACCATAATGTACATTAAACAACAGTGAAACTTGCCTTATAGAAGGCTGCATTTTTAGTTTATTATTTAATCTAAATTAATCTAAGTTGGTAGGTCTCATTTTTTCAGAAAAAAAAGTTCAGCAGTCATTAATTTATGTGATTTATGACTCATGATAGAACATGCACAGCTATGTATTTAACACATCTGTTGGAAAGAAGTATATAAGCCTGTAGTACTAAGGTAAGTATTTAGATGAGACACCGAACTACATTCAAACATGAGGCAAGATTAAATGCCAGTCAGCTTTTATGCATCCTAAATTTCGTGCTTTCTAATCATTGTTACTGCAGGAGAAAAAAAATAGAAAAAAAAAAAAAAACACAACTATTTCACTTTTACAACAGTATTCAAAAGTTAAGAATATATACCTGCAAGCAAAATAGAGCGGAGTTGCCCCTGACACATTCGGCCTGTTAATATCTGCCCCACTGTCTAGCAAACACTGCACCGTCTAGAACAGAAGAAAATACCAGCATTAGAAAAAGAACAACAGGTAAGTCTACTGGCTTGCAATTATTTAGTGTCATGCATGTCTAATTACACTGAAAGATTTAATTTTCAGTAATCTCAAAACCAGAATTCCTAAAGACTATATGGAAAATCACGGCCAACAGAGCTCCTAAAACTTCCTTTGAACTTCCCAATTTTATAACAATGTTTTTTGTTTGGTTGGTTGGTTTTTAACTTCAGCTAATCCCCAAAAACCCTGGAATGACAAGCCATTTAAAAAGGAAAATGACATTTTTAGAGAAGTAAACCTCAAGTTAGTGACAGCCATAAACAGCCGTAGCACAAGCTGAAGTTTTAAATATACACTAGAATAGAATAAATAAGCAAGAAAATTCTAAAATATGAAAACAGTGAACAGACTCTCAAACAACTTTCGCTATATTCCAGTCACATAAAGTAGGTAAGTCTATAGTTAAGTTTCTCAGAATTTGGCCTTCCAAAGTTGAGCTCTGACAATGACAACAGAAAGGATCTGGGTAGAAAAATATTTTTTTTTTAACAGTAAATAGTCCTGGAGACAATCTGTATAATTCAAGATCACTACTCCACGTGGCTGTAAGGTGGTTTAAGTAAAGCATGCAGACCCGTACTCTGAGAGTAAACAGCCAGCCCTAATGCAAGGCCAGGCCTAAAAATTACTCACACAGATCAACAGAAGAGTCTACGTGAACCTGTTTATTTCTATTGTTAAATATCTAACTGACCCAACTATGTGTTTTCTATTCACAGTAAATTAAGATCATTTCAGATTTCAAAAGCACAAAATAGCTTGTGCAATTATGAATCAAACACATTCTAAAAAGTAAGGAAGAACATTTTCATGTTTAACGTTACATCAAAACCTGCATCAACAAGGCAATAACAGTACAACAGAATAGCTGAATAGTGTACAGTTAAGTCACTCAAACTCCCATAAACACTGAGATCAATCACCTACACAAGAACAAATTAGTTGTTCCCATGGAAGTGTATGCTGTCAATACTAAGACAAACAACAGACTTCTTCACACTTCTAGCGATTTTCAGGTGCCTGACTAGCCTGAATTTTTTAAAAAAAAAAAAAAAAAAAAACACCACACCACTCAACACCACTGAGGCATTACCCAATTCTTCCCAAACCAAATGCGTTAATAAAATTTAGAAACTTACTGTCTTGTGTCCGTTTTGACAAGCTACATGAAGGGCTGTCTGTCCCATTGCATCTTCAACATCTACATTATTGACATGCTGAACAAGATCATGAAGCAATTCCGTTCGTCCATTGACAGCCAACCAATGAATCTAAGTACAAAATGATGACATGTTTCCTTTAGCAATGATGAGTATCTCATAAATACATTTTTAAACCTGACTGTACTATTTTCAACAAAGAGAAGCTTGGAACAATACTACCTTATGCTTAGATACTATCATCACATCTTTTGATTCTTAAAGGCACTGGACTCACAGCAGTTTTGTTTATTTAGATGTAAGATGGCAGAAGCTTAAAAAATGAGAATCTTCAAATTCTTCATTTATTTTAAGAGCATCACGAGAATCAATAGCACTTACTGCAGTCAAGCCTTCATTATTACAAATGTTGACATCTGCACTGTATTCCAGCAGCTTGCTCATACATTTCTTCTGGCTATAAAAAAATGAGTACATTAAAACCCAGCGCATGAAAATAATTTATGAAGACCATGTATCTTCTTAGAGCTCCACTCACTCAAAATCATCATTGTACAAGCCACAGCAGGTAGCGCTACTTCATAAGGAGTATGGTACTGAGCAAAAGAGAAGTGATCACCACTAGCACCAGAAACTCATACAGCACAGGTGTAGCACATGACAGCACACGGCTGAAAACATAGTTGTGTAGCTGAACGTTTTTGTGGAGTGTATAAGTACTTCGTGACTAACAGTTCAGTATGAACTACGGTCTCAAGACAAGAAGCTAGAGTTCAGCTAATGGAAATCCATGAAGTTCATCATTGTCTGGACACTTCAGAGAACACATTTACAGTACACCACTAAATCATTATTTAACGAGACACTCATTGTAACAGTATGTAAATCTTTGGCAAGTACAGTAACTTCCTTAATGAAAGTAGGGGAGGTTTTCTTACTTAACATTTTGTTTGGTCTTTTAACGCTCTCTAATGCTTTAAGTGCTTTACCCTTAAGAGTTTATTCTTACTTTTTTATTTGGTACCTCTCACACCTTTCTCATGCCTCCTTTCCACATAACCGTCTCTTTTATGTTTTTCTGCATTTCCTCATTTACCACTTGACTGCTTCTTTCTCCCTTCTCCTACAAATACTCCTTGCACTACCTAAAAGTCCCTAAACACTACCTCCTCCTCATTTGAAGTACCAGCTGTGAGACAATACAATTACTGCGTATTGGGTTCATGTGGCAAGGTTTTGGTAGCTAGGGGGGGGCGGCGGGACAGAGGTGGCTTCTGTGAGAAGCTGTCAGAAGTTTCCCCTGTGTCCAACAGGGCCAATGGCAGATGGCTCCAAGACGGAACCACCGCTGGCCAAGCCCATCAGTGACAGTGGTACCACCTCTGGGGTAACAGGGTTAAGAAGGGAGAACATGCACAATTGCAGAAAGGAATGAGAATATGTGACAGAAACAATCTAGCAGACACCAAGGTCAGTGTAGAAGGAGGAAGAGGAGGTGCTCCAGGTGCTGGAGCAGAGGTTCCCCTGCAGTCCAGG
>KL287360.1:24025-61880 GCA_000699545.1 Podiceps cristatus | reverse complement strand
TCCCAGCACAGGGAGAAGGATCTCCATTACACTGGTAGAATAACACACTTTTAAGTGTTCTCCCTGAAACTTCAGCACCAGTGGAGGAAAACTAACTCCCAGACATGATCAGGTAGGGAGGTGCTGTTTATACCTTAAATAATGCATTGAGAGCCACCTGTGGGACACTCTACTAAAGTCCTGGCTTAAATTTTCCCCAAAACCCACAGCTTTCACCTGGTAGGCATTTAAGTACATATTTCCATTCATCTACACATACAGCTCCAAGGATTTCTGAAAGGAGACAGCTGCCTCTATGCCTAGCACCTTTGAAAGTCCTGAAATAGAAATACTGATTATGTGTACATGATAGGTTAATTATGGCTTCCTTGGGTATTATAGTTGCTTCAAATGTGAATATAGTAGATAAAAACTTGACAGTTCAAAGAATAGAAGAAAAAATAACTTTGCTTTGGGAACAAAAAATGTTCGGTTTTGCTCAAGGCCATCCTGACAATGCAAGATGACTTAAATGTTAAGGCTTCTATAGTTTGAACACACCAGCTTGCCTTTCAAAGCTACACATCTTTAACTCCGTACATTGACAGTTAGGATCCCAAGGGACAAGTGTTGTGAGGTGGTCCTGTAAGGAGCCCAGGCTAAGCAGAGATGACTGCTAACAGTCAAGTCACCACATGTTAGGTAGCTACCAATTATCTGCTAAAATGTATTAACTAGTCAACTGCCAATTGCAGGGTAACCTGAACTTACTTCCAGCTAATTTATAACAACATGTTAAGCTAATATAATTTTGCTTTGTGATGAGATAGAAACCAGCATGCAGTCAACATGACTCAGCTGCGCTGTACCACATTGAACAAAAGCAATCCAAAGGTCACCTCTTTTTCCGGCGTCCCTAACGATCCTTCCTGTAACACTGGGGTGTGGCACCTTCACAGCATTACCAGTATTTTACTATTAACCCCTTCCCTTGTCCTGAAGGAAAGCATATAAAAAAAATCAGAAGAGAACCCAAGAAATCTGTTAAACTTGTGTCTTGTCTTACCTCCCTCCCTTCCCCCTCCCCCCCTCCATATCTTTGTAGTGATGCTCACAAATAGCCCCAGGACTAGTTTACTTAAATTGTATGCAATCTCTCCTAATTGATGCTGGAAAGAGGTGGAGCTGCTGTTGTAACAGCAAGAAGCAGTCTGTCACTAGCCACAAGATTCAAGATAAAAACCTAACAGGCAGAATTCTCCCACACACTCTACCAAGGCCTGACAAAAAAACCTAAATATAACCAGTTAGAGGAAATGTAAGCTCATGTTACTCTACTCCAAGGGTAAAGTTTGCCAATAACATGGAACTTAATTGTGTGAGGAGTGAAGACTCATTTATATAATTTAAGCTACTAGGTCTTCATTAGACATTCCTAACGGTTAGGTAAAGCTGCATGCTTTGTTCTAACCATAACCTACGACGGGAATACATTGGATTGTGTTCAAAATACAGGTCTTCACCTTTCTGTCTTGAAGACCAGTCTTCCCTGACCTTCCCTACTTCTACTTCTGGTGATAACCACCCTTTTTTCCTCAGTGGATTGCAGATTTTTAAAGGGCACCTTTATTACTGTGTCCAGTTCTGGGCTCCCCAGTTCAAGAGAGACGGGGGGCTACTAGAAAGCATTCAGCGGATGCCTATGAAGATGGTAAGGTGACTGGAACATCTCTCATGAGGACAGGCTGAGAGAGCTGGGACTGTTTAACCTGGGGAAGAGAAGACTGAGAGGGGATCTCATCCTTGCTTATAAATATCTCAAAGATAGGTGTCAAGAGAATGCAATCAAACTCTTCTCAGTGGTGCCCAGCGACAGGACAAGGGGCAACAGGCACAAACTGGACCACAGGAAGTTCCATATCGACATAAGAAAAAACTTCTTTCCTGTGAGGGTGACAGAGCACTGGGACAGGCTGCCCAGAGAGGTGTGGGGTCTCCTTCTCCAGAGATATCCAAAAGCCACCTGGACACATTCCTGTGCAGCATGCTTTAGGGGAACCTGCTCTAGCAGAGGAGTTGGGTTAGATGATCTCTAGAGGTCCCTTCCAACCCCTGCCA
Organism: Podiceps cristatus; assembly: GCA_000699545.1. Lineage (NCBI taxonomy): Eukaryota > Metazoa > Chordata > Aves > Podicipediformes > Podicipedidae > Podiceps > Podiceps cristatus. Next base: position 59,783 of record KL287360.1, on the reverse strand, counting down.
TTCTGTGATTCTGTATCAGCTACATTCAGTTGCACCTTCACGATGAAGAGGACTAATTCCTACACTGCCTGAACATATATTTAAGACAGGGGTCAAGAAAAAGCCCACTGAAAAGGAAATAGAAGTTCAAAACATGCTTTGGTTGAAAGGTGCTTCCCTAGGACCTAGATTCTCACTAAAACTTTAATCAACTTCTATATGGAAAGGAAAACCAGAATCAGTTTGATTCTAACATGCATTGGCATGTCACTAAGGTGTGATATATATCCATACATATTTAATAACAAAGAGTATTTTATTTCTTTGCAGTTCTTCATTCTCTTTCAAGAAAGCCAAGCCAAACAAGGCAAATCTGTCATGGACAAGCAGCCTCTTGGCTCCAGCAGGGAAAACACCAAGGCTTACTGTTGCTAGAGCATATAACCCCAACACCTGAAGTAGTCTCTGACTGGAAGTGGCTCTGACTGCCAGTCTCTTCCCAAGACCCCTTTGTACTGGTATTCCACACTTGTAACGGGGAGATTATCTGCTAGGAGTTTACAGATTTATACTTTGGATAGATAGGCAATTCATATTCAGCTGTTACATCCTATGGATAAATTCAGGTTTGTTTTTCCCCTCTTATTTGTATGCTGTACTTCCCATCATAAATCTACTTAGTGCTCCCTTACCATGCTCCAATATTGCTGTCCACAACACCCTCAATTTAAAGGGGACAGTTTCAACTCTGAGACCCTTCTTGTGAGAGCTTACAAACATTGCCTGGGCCTGTCACTGCTGAGCACGTGCCAAGCATTAGCCAAGTACTTCCCACCTCTGCAGAAGGTGGAGGCAGGACAGGGAAACCCAGCAAGCATGATACCCAAGTCCCCTTCTTTACCCTTGCAGCCCTGCTTGCACAGCATACATGTTTAATGACCTACCTGTCCCCAGTGCACAACAGAAATCAGAAATAGTGAAGCCTAGCAAGGGAATACAGCCACACTTTATTCTTTATGGCTTCCACTTGTGCTTACCTGTCCGCTGCCACTCTAGCTGAGTATTTGAGCTCTGAATCCACACAACAGCTCTGCAAAGGATTAAGAAAGGCCACATTTGCTACTGACACTGCTCACACTTAATGTTTCCCTGCCACAGTTTACAGCAGGAAGAAATGTTCTTTCTCCTTGGTTTGTCTTATGCATAAGGTAGAGATGCTTTCACATGAGTAAAAAACACAGTTCAAACATACTGACAGTATGTTTGACAGTACGTTTGATGGCTTATCTGCACCTAAAGATATTAACTTTTTCCTTCCCAACACCATAGACATAAGGCAGTCTCCCTGCTCAAACTCTCTAGTGCCACACCAGCCACACTCTTCATGTTTCCTCCAAGAGTCACCCCTGCCTCTTGCACATAGGCTACCACCAGTAATTCCTTCCACACCCTCATGAAGCAGCCAAGGCTGTCCATGGCCATCTTCCACAGTAGTTTTCCACAGCAAGGATACTACAAAACTGGCTGAAAGGCTGAATCAGCCTTTGATTCTTCCTGACAAAGGAGGAGTGGGAAAGAAACAAAATGACAGTGCTGGGGTCAAACCCTTCCACCCCAGGAACACTGTTCCAGATGTGAGACAGAGACTGCACAGGCAGAGCACATAACCATGCATATGCAGAACTTTCTCTAGGTAGCTACTGGCACCTAAACCAAAACAGCCTAAAACACATCACAGTGGCTCAACCCAAACAAGAAGAGAAGCAGACATGTAGCACCATTGCAGATTAACTACTCAATCTATTCCCTCAGTCTCTTGGGCAGCTCTGGCAGCCTCTACAGAGCTTAGCTGGTCAGACATCTTCCAGAATGCAGCTTAACCAATTTAACGCTACCTGCCGATGTCTGCCACACGTCCGGTCCTGTGAGTGACAGCAGCGTGGGCGTGTTGGACCTATTCTTAGTCTCTCCCATCAGGCTTCAACAGCTGAATGGGTTAAACGTATGTAAGAAGTATGAAGGTTGTTTAAGGTTACCATGCTGGAAGCCTAGAACAAGTTTATTCTCTTGTGACAAGAAAGGCTTTATAAACAAGGGAAGAAAGAGACAACACAGAGCAGAGGGAGTCTTTTAGAAAGATGCCTTTCAAGCAACTGGAGAAACGTCCAAATGCAGATGACAAAAACCCTCTAGTTCATAAAATGCCAACACAACATAACAAAGGCTCAGGTAAAGATTCAAAGAACAACACGGTCAAGACAATCTGACTAATAAATCCTCTTCCAGCGTGTCAGAGCAGTAAGTCCATAGGATCAACAAACTATCAGACTATTAAAGGAGTATTGACAGAAGATGCATTCAAAACAAAAAATTAAGGAAGTTCATGCCAGCCTGCAGGAGTTTGTACTCTGGAACCTCTCTTTAGAAACAGATTATCTCCTAAATTCTTCCCAAAGTTAGTGTCAGCAGAACAGGATTTGATTTTATTCGTTCTTCCATTACCACTTGCTAAGATTAGATAATATTCAGCCAGAGAGCTCCTTCAAAGGGGAGCAGGAGGGAGGGAAGAACATAAGTTTCCTCTCCTGCAGACTGAGACTTGAGAGGGCAGCTAGATTAAAACTTGAGCTGGTTCTCAAGGTGCTACTTCTGTGCATATAAGGTATCTGGCAAATCAAATGGAAACCATCAGCACATGGCAACAAACACAAGAGCAGGACAGGCATCAAAATTTCTGGCTTCTTAGCTAAACCTCAAGAGGGAAGGGGATGAAAACCTCAGAAGTCCATCTACCAAACTTGCAAGCAACCAAACATGCTTCCAAGACAGCAGAGGACCATGCAAGGTAATAGCGTTATTCAGCCTCTATTTTCTGATATCCCTGCCAACATTTCTAAGCATCCGTAGTCTGAACAAGCCTCCCACTTTCTCAAGAAGAAAAACAGAAGTACCTTCTCTCAGCTTTTTCTCCTTAAGATGGTGTGACACACAAGCAGAGGTATCACATTGGAGAAGAGCTGGCGGTAATCCACACTCACTCCACTAGGTCAGAAACTGTGCTCATCTAGACAAGTCTCTGCAGCATCTGGCATTTCCCCAGACCACTGAAGAGGCTGCTTTAACCTATGACAGTATGTGCAGCCACAGGCTTGCCTTGTCCAGGGCTGGGCTGGGATTCCCACCTGGATGTCAGTCTCAGAACAAGATTGGCACGGAAACACTGTTGACCACATAAACGGCCGAACAGAATCTCATTTCTAGTATAATTCCTAAGAACTAGTAATGACCGAAGGATTATTCCTATCATTCTCATTTTCAACTCTCATTCCCCAGAATGAACAGAGCCAATAGGAATGCTCACTGTAACACTAGCTGTGTGGAAAACCAAAAACAGCTCGCCGCCTGCTGTTTTATGTCCTTTAATCATTCTAGAGTATGATTACAGAGCTGCAATGTGACAGAATTGCTCTCTGGCTCTAAATGGCTGAACTGTTTACACTGAGTTCACCTCAAACATTCACTCATCTCAAGAACAGACACAGAAATAATTCACATCCAAAACCAGTAAACAAGCAACTGAATATAGAGGTTTACAGATAAAGGCACTTGACAGTTTCATGTTGAAACACTGAGCACTCTCCTTCATCTCCATGTACAAGCAAGAGACATGACTTAACCATCTACAGATCAAGTCTAATTTCCAGTGCTTAGAATATTACCAGACTGTGCAAATCCCATAGGCATTCAGGGAAATTAAAAGTAATGAGTTTACAATGGGTTTTTACACATTATACAATTACTACCTGCTGAAGGACATGAATGTGACAATGAACTTTGTAGCATTTATGAAAAATATAAATCAGTTGACTATTCAGCTTCAAATAGCAGGCCAGTTCTGGGTTGACATCTAGTTGTAACTGGAGGGAATTTGTCTCCAACTGTGATTACACTGCAGAAGCCCTCACTGAACACATTCCAAAGCAATCAGCAAATGGGTCATAAAAACAAGGATATCCCAAGGAATGACAAAACCCCCTGCACAACTGCCATCGGCCACTAAGAGACAAGCTGGCACATTAGTTAAACCTGGATCACTGTAAAGTACAACCATTCTGGTCCACCCAACTTGCGCTTAGATAACTGCATTACAAAGCTGTAGAGGAAGAGAGAACACACAAGCAACAAGCATATCCTTATGGTATCTCTTACAGCATTGCTTCAGAAATAACCTAAGTATTTTCATTTCAGCAGATCTGGGTTTGGATCTCTACCAGACTGGTCTCGTACCCATCCTGTTTGGTATGGGAAGGGGGTGTGGGGTGTGGGAGAGGCAGAAATCACAGCCTGGTTTCCTATCGGAAAAAGCCGTCCGTCAGCAATCTCACTTCCTCTGTGTTGACCCTCAGTAGCTCAATCCCACCATGTTAATCAAAGGGAGATATTTATACACCTACTGAGAGAAAGGCTGGAATTTGAGCTCACCTCTTCTAGACACCAGGGAAGCCTCATGAGCGAGATGATCAATGACACAGCCAACGTCACTGAACAAAAGCCAGTGGGATAAAGATTCATACAAACCCATCTTCCTCAGTTTCACTGCACACAGCTGGTGTTTTAAGAAAGCAGAAAAAAATGTTGACCTTGGTTCTATGAGGAGTGCTAGTCATCTGGACAGATGAACAGCAGGAGCTAGGACAGGCACAGAAGTATTGCTTACTGGCTAAAGCCTCTGATGCATGAATTAAGCAAAAGCCCCTAGTCTGTTAATCCAATGACGGTGCCTAGCTTCTAATTCGGAAGAAAGCCAAGTCCCACTCTCCCGTACAATAGCAGAAGAGAAAGCCATCACAATGTACTATTCCTTGACAGCAGGTTCTCAAGAAGCCAGCATCTATGGGTCCCAGGCTAGCTGGGGTTGCCAAGCACCATGCCTGCATGCTGTCTGCTACCATCTGTAACAGGTCTCACCTGGTGAGACGTCCTCCCTAGCTGCATCTGTCTAGACATCTCCTGTGTACCAAGCTCCAGAGAAACTAACAAGATTTTAAACTCAGAGACAGGTTTTACTAGAAACTAAGTTAACTTTTTAAGCAGAAAAATCAAAATGTCTATGCAAAACACAACAGAAATAAAACAGATTTCTACATGGGTCTATCCCAAGAGGCTCCTCTCCTTTTCCAGGTTTGATTCAGGTCACTCTAGGGGGTTTCGGGACTGCGGCAAACCCTGTACAATCCCTTCCCCAAGGACATTGTTTTGTCCAGCACCTACCAGTAGCTCTGGCCACCTACTCCCCAACTCTGTAGCATCTCCCCTTCAGCGGCAGGCTCACAGGGCTCTGGCATTCCTTTTGCCATTATTAATCAAGCAGAGATTACATCCTAGGCGTTAGGCTTCATGACCTTCTACTGTTCCCCTCTTTCTATTGGGAAGAAACAAACTTCATGTTGTCCAGGTTGCCTTGACACTGCCCATCTTAGTCTACACAATCTAACTGCATCCATTGAAGTGTTTTTAATTCACTGCTCAAATTAAACTACCTGGATGTTACATGATCCGCTTGGTAACACAGGAACTGAAACCTGAACCTCTCCTAAACAATCCCATAAGCACTGCCAGACATCTGAGCCACAAAATAGGGCACATACACTCTCCCACAGAAAAAGGGCAGCTGAGAACAAAGGAACACCCAAAACCTAGCAATGCCTATTCCAAGGAGGGAAAGCTGCCATCCAGTCTTGCAAGGAGGTAACGACACGGATCAGGAATCAAGTCTGAAGGTTCCTGGCTTCCTCAGTGTCACAACCTCCTTGTCAGGCTTGAGACTAGGAAGAGATAGTTCCTCAAGCTGAGGTAAACATCCTGCAGCCACATCTCAAAATTACAGGCAACACAAGCAGAATATATGGAATTAAGTTAAAAGTGAGCAGCTCAGACACGTGAAATTTTTAATGCTTTTGCCCTTAAGAACAGCTTGAAAAAAAATCAGTTTAAGATTTAAGTAGAACTATAGAAGCCTCAAGTTTTAAGTAATCTTGCATTGTTAGAACGGCCTTGAGCAAAACCAAACTTTTATGTTCCCAAAGCAGTTATTTTCTCTGTTCTTTGAACTGTCAAGTTTTTATCTACTATATCCACATTTGAAGCAACTATAACACCCAAGGAAGCCATAATTAACCTATCAATATTTCTACTTCAGCGCTCTGAGGAAGAGTACTACTTCAGCGCTCTGAGGAAGAGTACTACTTCAGCGCTCTGAGGAAGAACTAACATGTTGTTACATGATACAAGTTTAGAGAGAACTTCAATAACAGCAGTTAGCAGTCTATAAAGTAAAACAGGAGGCAATTAAAACAGTTTTAACTCATAGCAGAGACTACTACCACAGAAGACTATACTTGGTGGTTGGGATGGAGTTAATTTTCTTCATAGCAGCCCAGGTGGTGCTGTGTTTTGGATTTGTGACCAAAACCATGTTGATAACACACTTAGCTATTGCTGGCCAGTGCTTGCACAGCATCAAGGCCTTCTGTTTCTAAATCTGCCCTTCCTCTCCCTACCAGCAAGTAGAACAGGAGTAGGCTAAAGTCTGGGAGGGCTCACAGCTGGGACAGCTGCCCCACACAGATGCAGAGATCAAAGGGATATTCCATACCACATAACATCATGCTTGGCAAAAACACCCTGGTGGCTAGTACTTTCCAAAGTAGTCGTTGCTCAGAGACTGGCTGGGCATCCCACTGCTTGTGGAAGTTGGTGAGTTACTGCCTTTGCATCACTTGCTGTCCTCCCCCCACCCCATCCTTCATTTAAACTGTCTTGTTCTCAACCCACACGTTTTTCTTATTTTTTGCTCTTCTGATTCTCTCCCTCATCCCACTGAGCAGGCCTGAGCATTAGCTGGTGGCTGCTTAGTTACTGGCAAGTGTCAGCTCAGAGTCACGCAAGGCAAAAAGTTACCCCCTGACAAACCAAGGAACTGGGCATCATGCAGGTCAGATTAAAGAAAGTTTAGGACTCCTTAGGACACGGGAAAGAAAAACTACAGGTGAACTGAAAATCTGTTGTAATAGCTAGGCATTTCAAGAGCAGAGAACAAAAAGAGCATGTCGTTTTTCCATAACATAGAAGCCAGCTAGCTGGAGAGTTTTAAACCTACCAGGACAAGAATAAAGCAGATAAAGTCAGTGCAGTGATGCTACGTATTTTTGCATCTGCTTTCACTCTAAGAGCCACAAAACAAAAGATCTTCAAGCTTGTGTTAGCAGTTTTCAGGAAAATGCAAGGTACTTCTGAAAAAAGGAGCCAAAACTCAAAGTAGCAAACCCCACAAATATGCCCATTTGGGTCCCACAGTCCATATCTGAGGAGTCCAAGACCCGTCAAAGCATTCTAAAAATGAAGCATTAAATTCTACATCAGAAAGAAACAGACAAGTGGAGCTTGTGAACCAACAGTGCTGACAAACTCAAAAAAAAACCCCTGCAGATTAATTTATACCTATGTATTATGACTCATCAGAATAATTGCCCAGCAAGCTGTGCCTAAAAAAAAAAAAAAAAAAAAAAAAAAAAACACAACATCTCAGCATGCAAGAATTTCTACACCTGGGTCAAAGAAGGTGAGCTGTTCTTTGCTGACTTGCTTTGCAGCAGAACTTGTCACTGCCTTGCAGAGAAAGCCAGGTGGCAGAGGAAGCACTGAAAGGAGACAGAACAAATGATGGATCATAGTACAACTGCAATGAGCTCCAGAAGCAGATCAGGCCAAAAACTAATGGAGAACCAAGGCTGCCTCCATCTTACATCTCTTCTATTGCACTATCTGCTCCCACAGTAACTCCTCTCTAGGACAAACCCTATGAAGGCACAGGAGTTGCATAAGGCCCCTCCTGCTACCTCTGACACATGTGCTGTTTCCCTGAAAAATCACTGCTTTTCAACAAGGCTTATCAAGCCCGACTAGGAAGCCTTGCCACACAACTAGCACCACAGCTTCCGGCAGCAGGATTCAGTCATTAAGAGTCAGCTCACGTACATTAACCAGCCAATGTAGTCTACCACAGACATACACCTTACAAGGAGAGGGGGTCACGCACATTGTATTCTGGTTTACAATGACGACGGCAACATGGATAGTTGGGGAAAGTTTAAAGGCTCAAAATGTGCAGTAGCCCTTCAGGATATAATATAAAATATTATTAGTTTGAATGGTTCTAGGGGGACATATGCACAGACTGAATTGCCATCTCAAGTAGGAGAATGCAATTCCTGGACAATTTCCTGAGAAGGATGGACAACTTCAAGCTTCAACTTTTTCAGTGCTATCCTGAAACCTGCTATATGAGTTCAAGGCTTCAGACACATGCAATTCCGTCAATACTGATTCAAATCATTGATTCAGTCTAACATTTTCCTTCCACCATTCCACCTCTTTCCAGTTGTCTACAGTAGACAAGATGCTTCCTTGCAATTTAGTTTCATTCCTTTAACATTTATGGTGAGGCGAAGCACTGAAGTATGAATCCTACTCATTCTCAAACTCAAAGTCAGTAGAATACCCACCCCTATGGTATCTGAGCATTTAATTGCCCAACCTGTTCTTCCAAGCTTCAGTTGCAGATATTCTAAAGCTTCCATAAATAAACAATCAGGAGTATTTAAACTGGAGTTGATCATGCCTATGGTGGGGGAGGAATCAGAAGACCCACCAATATCCTTTCAGCCCTAGCTTCTGTTGTATCTCCACTGCGTATCCATGAAGCCTCATAGTTTTGCTATCTGGCTCATGATTTTAAGCATCCAATGAGTGCAACACTGACAACCATTTGAAAAGCAAGCAAACACACAGAAAAAAAAAACAAAAAACAAACATAAACCAATTGCAACAGGGAACAGATTAAGCAAGTTTAAACTCCAATTTTATGAAGCACAGATATTCCTGCAGCCCTAGAAGCAGAAAAGCATTGTGATTTAAAAATAGGGTGTGATACCAGATAACAGCAGTGATTCACCTGGAAGACAAGGAACATACAAAAGCAAGAGACAAGCCAAAACCCGCATTGAAATGACAACACACAGAGTCACAGCCTTAACAGCTCCTTTGGTGCTGGAATGAGAGGTTAAGAACAGGGCAACCTGGCTTCATGGGAACAAATCACAGGAAAAGCTATAGCCATCACAGAAGCAAAAGCCACCACAAACACAAACAGCTCTTACCAGCTTATCTGCCAATCTTGATGCACACCGCAGCCATCCACAATCAAATACAGAAAGCCAGTTTTCAAATCAGCACAGCACAATAAGACGTTTATTCACAACCAAGACTCTGACCCTAAAGACTACAGATGCACAGAGGGAACAATACTGGGAGCAAAGGAATTTCCTGCCACAGTAGAACATGGATGTATGTCTCGACCATTATCCACATGCTTATATGTGCAGAATGAGACAGTAACTCCTTATGCAATTGCTAGTACCTATTTGCGTATCATCCTTTTTTTTATGAACAATGTAACATTTGGTTCCATTTTACTGGGGTAGAGATGGATACATACATAACCTCTACTCAAAACCACAGGCAAGCATTCTAAACAAACATTTCCACAATTATGAGATGGATCGCATTTTTTCTTAGCTGCTGCCTACTCTTCAGTTCCCCTCAGATATTGCTTGTAACAGTCTGAACCTCTGACCAGCTACTACTTTGAACCTGGTTTCTTAAAAGACTGACCATCAATGCAGACAGTGTCTGCCAACAAACCCAACAGACTCTGAAATTTTAAGAACTTGAAGGGAGGTGGGTGGGAAGTAGGGTAGAAAAAGAGGCTACTGCCCCTATTGAGAGAAACATTTATGCTCACACCTTGTTAGGCACCAGAAGCTCTGCTAAAGACAGAAGGGTAACCGGGTTTTGCTTTGGTTAGGCTTCCCAAAGAACTACTTAGTAACAGAAAAACCCCTACAAATTCCCCAAACATGCACCACCTTCTGTTTCTAGAGATGACTTCCCAGCAACATTATCCCAATGATTATAATATTCAGTCTTTAATCAGACTTCCAACCCTGAACAGCTCTTCACAGCCAGAAACTAAGCAGGAGATGTTCAGAACTGTCAGCATGCAGAAGGCCTTGCTATACTTGGCTCCAACAGCGAGAGCTGGAAAAGGTGACCTTAACAATATCTACCTAAGCAGCACACAGCACTCTTGCAATTCTTGTCTGAAAGTCTGTACTATCAGAAAGGAAAACACTCTGCATTTTTGCCTCAGACAGGACACAACAGAGGAAGAACTTTGCTGGCATAAGACAGGGAAACTTGACGTGCATTCCCCCCATTATGTTATTGAAAGCTATCTGTCCATCATGTACAGCTTTAAACTATGCTGCTGCCAATGGGTGGGAATACTTACTGTGCGCAGAGCACTGGACACTATTTTTGTAACCAAAAAAATTCCTTGGTTCACATCAGGGTGCTATTCATCTATTTCAGGATTAGTTAAGGTAGGGCTATCTAGCTAATGATAGGGTCTATCGTAGTACTATGTAGACACCTAGTCTTGTCAAGCCTGTTCTTTAAACCCCTGTCTAATTGGGCTAGACAGTTCGTACCACATGGTAATTGTTCATACACTTCCAGTGAGATGACAACTAAGAAGAGAGCTGTACTTTTCAGCAACTATAAATCATGGCAGACAGAGGGGAGTCAGTAGAGAATACCAAATATATTTCTCACCCCTTCAGTATAGCAGATCACATAAGCTGAGCTCCTAGTATAGGGCTCATGAGCAATAAAGAGAGCTAACAGGATTCAGCAAGGAACACACGGTCATGCTTAACTTTGAGTATCTGGCTAGGACCTCATGGCTTCCATACAACACAGTCAAAAGCTCTAACAATCCTGTAAACGCCCAGCTGAATTCAGAGCAAGCAAACACAAATGTCAAAACCAAGTCTGAGAAGTACATCTCAGCAATGACCTTAACTGCAACATTACACCTCCTCTTGCTCCCCAGGAAAACAAGCACAGCACAAGGGGCTAAAAATGTACCACTTAAAATATTGCCCAGTACAAATTCTGCTATCTCCAGACAAGGTCTAGCTAGACCAAGCAGCATTTCATGCCAGCAGTCTAGAGCAGACCCTGTGTTTGGTTGTTGTTTTTTGGGGGGTTTTTTGTTTTGTTTTGTTTTCCTCTAGCCATAACCAGTGTGGACCACTTTCCTGCAGCAAAGAAAATAAAATAGTCCACGTTGGTCCGGGATCAAAATACACACCTGGTGCAAGATGCTGCCACCTTCTGATTCAGTAGAAGACTGACCTAGGAAACCCGCAAAGCTGTACTAAGTTGCAGCTGGACTGAGCGCATCCAAACACTACTCGCTGCTGCCAAAAGGGGACAGTCGCCTTTTCTCTGTGTTCATCCTGCCTCTTGAAAAGCCATTTCAGCTCACATTCTGGAAAGTTATTCAGGAAAGAAAAATGAAAATGTTTTCCTTCAGATTAGCAATTTAAATCAGGTCAGTGATGGGTATGAGGGCTGGGCACAGTACCACTGAAAGCTAGGGACAGGAACGACAGAAGAGAGGGTCACCTCATTCCGCAGCAGAAACACACTGACAGCCTCTGCTGTATCATTTAACTCTACTTCAGGGGATTTGAAAAGGCAAGTGACATAAAAATAGCCTCCTCTTTAAAGTGGAAATGCTCAAACAAGGGAAAATTGCAGCAATGATTATGAAATGCAGATTCTTCAGGCATCTTTGCAAAACCAGAATCAATAGGACCACCCTACAAACTCAGCTTTGTCCCAATTTCCTTGTCAATGAAATGACTATTCAGCACTCCAGGGTCAGTCTGTTTCACAACAAGCACTTCCAAAAGCATTTCTCAGGTTTCATTTATTTATTCAGAAAAATCTCATCTTCCTTGAAACCCAGTGCAAACAAATAGAAATCATCAACACTATCAGCATTAGAATCAGATTACCTAAGGGGAGAAGGGGAAGAAGGAAGAAGCCTGAATGAAAACAGCCAACACACACAAACAGGAACAACAATGGGAAAAGCAGCCAAACCATATCTTTTGGGAGACAGGGAAAAAATGGCTTCTGAGAACTTTAGTTTCCCTTTTTCATTCCTCCTCCACCTTCTGTTATTAACTTACTAATTCAAAAAAATGTATTTTAGAGTAATACCTATAGGGAGTTTCCTGTTTACACAGCAGTAACTCTGTGAGCCAATAAACTCAGCTGCCTGAAGTACTTGGCCTTGACACAGACTGAGTCCAGAATACAGTAATTACCTTGTAAACAGGAAGCATGCTACTGACAATGCGCCGAGGCGCAGGAACAAAAGGCACACAAACTATACTTCTGTACTAGCACCTCCTGCAGCTTACTTAAGGTTCAAATCAGAAACTAAACCAAACACTATTGTTGGCTAGCTATGCCAACAAGTGTTTCCCAGCACTCTGCAGCTTTCTTGAAAAAAATAACATTTTTTTTTTTTTTAATTATAAATATCTTCCATGCGCTGACAAAGCCAAAATACTTTCAGGCATCGCAGGGTAGCTTTAGAAAGGCTTTTAGGCATAAGCAGATTTGGAGTAATGTAGAGAATATTTTTGTTATAACTACACCGTACTGTTGCAGGGTTATAGGCAGATGAGAAGGGTTAGTCTGCATGTATTCTGAAAGGTATCAAAGTTTATGGGTTTATGGGAATCTTCCAACATGGTAACACCAGCCAAAGGTACGGGTGTATCAGTAGAGACTTACATACCAGGATGCAGCTATAAGAATGGCTCCCCACTGACTGGCATCATAAAAGCCTGGCTTTTGAGAAGAACAGAAGCAGTAACAAATCCTGTCCTCCAAACTGGAAGACAAAGTCTGAATCAGTGGATTCTGCATTTTAATCTAAGTTAGATAAGGTAGCCTACTCTATGAAAGTGATATCCCCACCTCATCTTGGTTCTCAACGGTTTCAAGTTATACAGGCTGCAACAGGCCTACGAAGGAATCTTTTTCAGAAGTATATCTCTTGAGAAGCCAACCACCATCCCCCCTCAGTCCTGGACACAGCTCTGCACATAAAAGCAGGCCCAAAACTCGTCTCTGACCAAGGACATGATTATTCACAGTCACCCCAGTCATTCCTCAACAGTGGCCCATCTCTTAATACACAGTCTTCAGAGAATGCCCATCAGCAGTCAGTTGAACAAAGGGGCTGACACTAACACATTAAAAATATTATTTTAAAGGGAGAACCTCCAGGCAGCTGTCCTAACCTGGTTCTGAAAGGCATTCTGCAGTCACCAAGGGAATTCTTCTACATTCCTTTTAAGACAGGTTTGAGCAAAGTAATTATCTGTTCCTTAAAGTAAAAAGATACCCCTCAAATATCTGGCACAGCAAGAACCAATAGAAAACCCACTATCAAGTTTATCACCTTATTTTCCCCCTTTCCTTTCCATTGGGATTCGCTATATTGTGGTAAGCCACAGCTACCAGCCGCTTTGCTGCACTGAGTCTCTCTTACTCTGTAATTCTCAAACACAAGCCCATCAATACCAGAACTGAGGAATTGTTAAGGTCAGAAGGGATCCCTGGAAATGGTTTAGCTGGCTACAGCCACTACGCCCTCAAGAAATGCTTCAGTAACTATCCTCACTGGAAGACTTTTTTTCCTTCCTAAAACATACTACAGCAGAAGTGCTAAACTCATGCTAACAATATCTGAACTTCATGCCACATAAAAAGCATGAAACCCACTGAAAAGGCTACACTTGACTTTAAAGCATAGCCTTCTCCCAAGCTGTCCTGGCACATCTGCAGATTCAAAGAGAAGTTACACAAACTGACACCAACTGCAGATCCTTCTGACTAAGTGCCCTTCTGTTTAACTCATGTAAACGATACCATCTAGTGGATTACAGGCAGATGTACTTTTTTTTTGTCTGTAACAAGGCATCCAGTAAAGCAATACCGCAGGGTAATTCCTAGTGAACTTAAAAGAATGCAAGTATTACTTGTAACACATGCTAAATGAACCTGTCACATGCATGCTTCTCGCTAAAAGGTCGCTCCACAGCTTACCCAATTGATGTGATAGGAACACAGACACACACAAGAATTGCTTGTCTTTGATGATGCAATCAAGAGATTAAGTGTCAGTAATACTACTTCTCTTAAGTCCCGCATATTTAACAAAATAAAACCACAGAGAACAGATAAAGACTGCTGGGATGAGCAAGTGCTACATCAGTTGTTGCACCACAGCAATAATAACCTTTATTCAGATCAAGAAGCCAATACAAAGTCAAAAAACAGGTATCTTTCTTGCTGTAAACTCCTCAATCATCTCGGTTTTGCCTCTTCACATAATTCTAATTTCTATCATCTCTCTGCAGAAGTATTTCAGTTCATCAGGGGATGTTTTTACCCTCTTTTTGGCTTTGCTTTCCCAGTTTTGAAGAGAAATGGAAAATACCAACCAGAGCTATAGAGTGCCTTGTGCATACCAGCCTTCATTACCTGAAAGGAAAAGTGCTTCCTCATTACATTTTAGGCAGGCTAACCAGACATTTTTACTAACCAGTCCACTGTGCAAGCACCGGCAAACACATTGAAACATCCTAGAACTGTGTTGCTCTGCAGGTAAGAATTCAAGGCACCGAGTGGACTGGCTGCATCAATCAGGACTACTCTAGCAAAGATCCAGCCTTAAAACAAGAATTATAATTCAGTTTACAGCATTCATCACCTTGCTATGCATCTACTCCAGCTACCAAAAAAAGGGGGGGGTAAGTAGGTAGAGCTTTTTTAACAGTAGCATACTAGCTAATAGCATTTAATATAATAGAGTGGACAAAACAAGCTCTTACTTTATAATTGCAAGATACACACAGCTCTAGTAAACTACAGAAGGCCACCTAAGTAGTCAGGCCTTTTCGCAAGGGTGCCCCTGCCTGAAAGGGTAACTAAGATGAGGTGGTAACCGTTTTCACTTACGAGTAGGAAAGAAACATGCCCTAATCCCAAATTTCTTTAAAAAACACCTGGATTGATAAAGCAGGCTTGTTTCATATCTGAACAGATACATTACAAAAGAAGGTGAACACTGCCAGGTGCAAGAAAAAACAACTTTGCTTGAGGAACACAAAAAAACCCCAAACCAACCAACCAAACATAAAAAAGAGCTGCAGGCACACCTGATAGGGAACCACAGCCACCCAGAGAGCCAAGAAACGGAGTAAACATCAAATCCCAATACTGGGAAACACCATGGCTGCTCTGCCCCACTGGAGAGCTCAAACCCCTCAACACAGCCATTACAGTAGCTGAAAAACGTTGAGGGTAAGCAGAAACCTCTTTCCTTCCCTACAGCTCCTCTCCCAACAAAGGAGTCAGCTTAAGGCCGCGCTGAGGAACGAACCCGCCACACAACACCAAACACCAACAGCACACACCGCCGGCAAAAATGGCGGACTTCTCCTCAAGCCCACAGCAGCACACACGCGCACGCGGCACCGCGCGGGATGCATTTCTAAGCACGTTCCTCGCCCCGCCTCCCCGCTCTACTGCGCATGCGCTGTCCGTTCTCCCTGCTCTGTGACGAGCGGCGCGTAAACAAAGCGGTGCATGCTGGGAAGAGGGAATCGTTACGCACAGGAAGAGGGAGCCTCCATCTTAGGCGCTGGACGCGTCGCGGCGGCGGCGGGATGGCGGCTGATAGCCGGGAGGAAAAAGGTACCCGGCGGCAGGAATAGGGACGCTGGCTAGGCCCCGGGGAAAGGGGATGATTTGGGCGGGGGGGAATCCCCTCTTCCTGAGCTATCCCCCTTCCTGACGCATCCCCCTTCCCCGGGGCCTGCTTGGTTGCTGACGCTAGGCCTCCACCCTGGGAGACATCCGTGAGGAGAGGGGAGGGGCGGCGGGGCCGGGAGGCCCTCTTCGAGGACGGTTTTCGTAGTCTTTAGACGTGGTGTGTGGGGAAACGCTCGCTGTGTGCGCTGGGGTGCTGGAGGTGGCGGGCCCATTGCGCCGTGATGTGGTGGCCCGGCGGCGATGGGCTCAGGGCAAGGTGACTTGAGCAGCGGCAATGGGAATAAGTTGGTGGGCAATAAGTTTAACAGTATAGGCTGTGAGTTACTGATGGTTATCTTCTCCCTGAAGATATCTGCTTTTCTTTATTTATGCTTAGATCACTGGTCGTAATTTTAGCAGGATTTTCCACTGAGGGACGTAGTTACTTTAGTAAGCAGAAGTTGGCATTGGAATGTTATTTCCGTTATGTTTGCTTGGCTTTGTGCAGTCAGTTATGCTTTCTGGACACTGCATGTAAATAAGTTAGAATTAAGAGAACTGAACGTTTCTGGAGTGATGTATATCCATAACACTTAGAACTGCCTGTCGGTCTGTGCAAAAGCTGAGTGATCCACATGCTGTCTGTGAGGTTATATGACTCAGTCTTTGCAAAATAGTCCGTTGAGGAAGTGAGGATGAACTTTAGATGTAGATGGCTGCTGTTGGGTGGTTTGTGTAGATGATAGCAGTGTTACAGAAAAGGTAAAATGGTCACGGGTGGTGTGGGTTGGTTTACATTGTTTAGGATTTCTATGGCAAGCCTTTCAAGTCAAGCTTTTTGCAGGTCAGATGTCCATAAAATGTCTTTTGTCAGAGTAGTGAACGTTTGTTATGCCTAATATTTATTGTGAAATTAGATCAGATGAAAAATTCCCACTGCGTTTTTGTTAGATTTTTGTTTTGTTTGTTAGATAAAATTATTTCTGGTGTTTGATTCTTAATGGTATTGTAGGACTGGTGGGATGGGATATGATCAAGTTGTGTTGAAACAGAGGTGAGCTGCCACCATAGATGAGAAGTGAAATTGAAATGTTTATTGTTGTAACCTGTAAGTTTCTACTCATATCATCGGTTATCCAGACGGGCTAGAATTTTTTTATTGTTGTGTTTTGGGTTTGATTTTCTTAAATCACTGACAGTGGTCAAATCATGAGTCAAATACCAGACAAGAAGTGTTTTTATGTTTCTTATTTAATTTTCTGTCCTATGAAAGGGCTGATTTTAACTGTATAGCAGGTCTGAATGCACATTTGTTTCTAATTGAACTTATTTTTACTGTAAATGCAATGTTATTTCTGTGCTCCTTTTGGAAGAGAAGTGCTGTTTCATGGCTTAAAAGAAGCGAAAATAAATCTCACATACCCTTTTAGTTTGAAATGACCTGGTCTTATCCCCCCTGTTTGCCAAATCTGTCTTGCTTGGACCCTTCCTTGAATAGATCTAACTCTCAGGGCCAGCAGAGGAAAAAGGGTCTCCCCAGATTACTTTCCTGCTGTTTCAGGTGAGTTAAATTTGTTCGTGGAAGGATCCAACACACCCCAGAGTCAACAAAAGATGAGTTGCAGGAGAGCCCAGTTGAGAGTGTCTGTAATGAAAAGGACTCATTCGGACCTTCCGCCATCAGCAGTGGTGAACTGTAAGAGATCTGTCCTCTACCGTTTTTTTCTCTCTCTCTCTCTCTCTCTTTTTTTTTTTTTTTTTTTTTTTTTTTTTTTTGTGGTGCTTTTCCTGATGCTCATCTTGATCTCTCTGAGATAATCTAGCTCATCAGGTTGAACACAGTGACAGTTCAGTGAGCGCAATCAGCTTGTGAAGTCAGTTGAGCAGTAGATCTGATGCAAGTGAGAGATGGCAACTGTGCATTCAGGTTGCTGTATTTGCATCACCAGGCTGCTAAATGCATCTGTAAAATTATTTTTAACTAGATTGGATAGATGCTCCTACAGAAAGGACAGGGGTGGGGGGTAACCCTTCCTGCTTCTGTCTTTTGAGTACTTGTTTAAGGGTCCAACTATCAATCAGGCCCACTTAACCTGGAAAGGATTTATCAGAGAGTGTGTGTCAGACTTGCTTATTCCATTAAATTTTCATTCTCATTTGTTTCTGAACCAGCTGATATATGAGTCTTTTAACACTCGAAATGTTACTGCAGTAGCTTGGCTAAATGAAATTTACTCAAGTATGCTGTTACCTGGCCAAAACGGAAGCAAAGCTCAGGTTTGATATGTGTGATCTGAGGTCTGTGATAGGTTTAATATTCTAATCCTACTGCACTTCTTTTTTGTGAGTTTCCAGGAACAGGATCTAGTGCACTGAACTTGCCTGGTCTTCTGTGGGGAAGCAGAATGCAAGCCAGGGAATTGCAGGCAATGTTTAGCAGTTGCACAGCCGTGAATCTGACTTAAATTTCTCATCAGTAACAACAAGAATATTTGCTGTCAGTCTATAGGTATCTACAAACATAAAGGTCTGTTCCCAAGAGAATTCCAGTGCAGCTTCCGGTTACGTTTAAATGCACTGTAACTGTAAACTGTCAGGGAAAGGCTTGATCCTCCGTCTGCACTGCTTCGTTTGCATCAGCTACAGCAATTGTGCAGCTCAGGGACTGCTCCTGCATTCCCCTACCACAGAAAGTGTGGAGAAATGCCAGCAGGAAAGCTAGCAGGCATGCTGACCTCAAATTCAGTCATATATAGTAGATATACAATTATGATATGAACTTTTCTTTCTGGCGTGGATCGTATCTTTTTATTTTAATAATGAACTGTAAAAAAATCTTCTGTGGCACAGCTCAAGATTTTGAGATAGACAAGTTGCCAAACTGTGGAAGACTTGTTTGCTGCTTTACCTCGATTTCATCGAGCACCGTCGCCCTTACCTGCTGCTTTATAACATTGTATAATGCATCTTCTGCAGATACTGTCAACTAGCTGAATCCTTGGAGTTTCCTCTGCTTGCCTTTTCCTGAACACAGAAAATAGAATCGATGATAGTAATATAAAGTGAAAGGAGCTAAGAATTCTGGAGTTTAGAAGAAGAAATAGGAGATTCCAAAATTAATACTTTTTCTATTATTTTTCCCTTTGCATGCGTAGGCTTAGTCCACTCTTATTTTTAAAGTGCTTGGAATATAGCGATCTGCTGTCTTAAAGCTGATGAGTGTTTCTTCTACTGGAATCAACACATATCCCCATTGGTTCCAGGTGAAGTGAAACAGTTGGTAACAGTGACAAGTTTTAAAAGCTGTGTGACCAAGCCTGGTCATTTACAGCTTCTAGCATGAATTTTCTTAAACTTCTGCCCTTTTGATCAAGGTGAATTAGTTGTGGTGGGTTGTTTTTTTTTCAGAGCAGCTCAGAATTAATTATGCAGCAAATAATTACTATTTGCCCCTTCTTCAGTGGGGTGAGCTAGTTTATGTTCTTATTGTTGTGTTTTTTCTAGTTGTAAGTGAACTGCAAAATTTGCTCTTGTAACACAGCAATGAAAACAAAAATAGCAAGGCAGGTGGGGAAATAATTTAAGGTGTGAGTTCTTCAGGATTTTCAGGAGAGAGGTCCCTCTTTGCTTATGGCACTCAGACTATCTGCCAGTCTCCTTTTTTCTCAAATTTTGTACAGGCTTTTTTGTGAAGCTTTCATTTGTAGGTCAGCTTCCCTGCAAAGCTTTCGTGACATGAGGAACCAACTTGGACCTTATTCGGAGGCCTAAATGCATCCTCTGACATATTTTAATTCTTTTCTTGACTTTGAATGATTCTTCCAATTGAAATGATGGAAATAAGCTGACATTAATTTTTGCTTTGTGGCAGATCTGCAACCTTAAAGGATATGTTTGGGTTTGTATTGGATTTGTAAATACTAGTTCCACTGTAATTTACATCTTCGGACTTTTTATAGTTTTTTGTTTTGTTTTTTGGCTTTCAGATGGTGAACTGAATGTTCTGGATGACATTTTGACCGATGCTCCTGACCAAGATGATGAGTTGTATAACCCTGACAGCGAGCAAGATAAAAGTGAGAAAAAAGGTAGATGACTTCAGTAGTGGATGTCCTGCAGGAACATAAATGGTACAAGACATCTGTCTTAGCTGCATTAAAGGCTTTGAAATAGTGGATATTATAACCTGATTCAGAGTTCCAAAAATCTTTGTCTCATGGGCATCTGCTTTTTCACCCGACTTTCCAAACAAGCATTTAACGACATTTCCTTTTGTCTCAGAAGCAATTGCTGAGTCTGGCTTGTCTTGAAGCCAGGTTGTCGTATTTGCTGTGAGAAAATGACTGTACTTTTTGGTTCAGTTAAGTGAAATGGAAATGGGGCAAGGGAATGACAAAGTGTGGTTCGAGCTCAGTTGTTAATTTGGCTTTAGGCCAATTTGATAAACATTTAATTTATCAGTCCTGAATATAAAATTTGGGAAACATCCACCAAAGCCTAAAGGATTAGTTGCTCTTTTAAAGTAATACATAAGTTATAAACGTCAGCTGTTTTGAGCATTGTCACAGAGCTTGAAACTGGAAGATGCTATGTATGACTGCAACAGGGGAATTACCAAAAGTTGAGAAAGTAGGAGTCCCTGCACAGTTTTTGGTTTGATGCACAAAATAACATTGAACTTGGTATTTCTTTGTGTTTAAGGATCGAAAAGGAAAACTGACAGGATGGAAAACGCTGAAAGCAAGAGACAAAAACCTTCTGTGCATTCATCGAGGCAGATGATGCCAAAGCCTCCTAGTTCATCAGTTAGCAATAACAAGAGAATCGTGAGTACGAAAGGAAAGCCAATAGCGGAATACAAGAATGAGGAGTACCAGAGGGCTGACAGAAACAAGCGTCCAGAGGGAGATCGAAAGACACGTATGTCGAGCAGTTCCAGGGAACCTTATAAAGGACAACCAGAAAAAACTTGCATGAGGAAGAGGGATATTGACAGAAGGGCGAAATCTTCTACACCAGATGCTTCAGAGGTATTAAATATTCTTGCTGCCTTATAAATTAAACAATTACATGAGACTTTTATAAGGCACGTTCTCTTAGGACTGTGTGTGCATCCTGACAATGTTATGTGATCGCTGATTCGCTTTTTCTTTAAACATCAGAGAATCAGGCATGATGTGGATAGAAGACCAAGCAGATCCAGCCATTCTTCTAAAGAAGAGGTGAACTCTGAGGAATATTGTTCAGATCATGAGACTGGCAGTAGCGGCTCCTCTGAACAAGGCAATACAGAGAATGAGGATGAAGGGATGGAAGAAGAGGAAGATGATGAAGGGGAGGAGGATGAAGAAGTGGAAGAAGATGGGGAGGAAGATGAAGAAGAGTATGAACAGGATGAGAGAGATCAGAAGGAAGGAAATGACTATGACACACGAAGTGAAGCCAGTGATTCTGATTCTGAATCCGCCTCTTTCACAGATGGATCAGTCAGATCTGGGTCTGGTTCAGATGCATCAGGTAGGTAACATCTAGACTGCTAAACTGAACTACCTTGCCTTTGAGATTTTGACTACTTTTAAAAATACCACTTCCCAACCGTGTCAAAATAAGCCTTAGTGTAGCACAAGTCAGAAAGTTGTTAATTATGAAATATCATAGGCGAGTTAAAAATGCACTGCAAAGTAATATTTCCTTACGTCAGAACTTGTGGATATCAGGATTACCATGCTGAAGATTTATGTTGTTGTTAATTGCTTTAGCCTTGCTGTTCAGTGCTTTGAAACATGAGACTTAATATTTTCTTGGCCATCTCGTCTTTGTTGCCCATACGATTCATTTTAAGCTGGTATTGAGCTGTTCTGTATTCATCTAGATGAGTGACCAGGTGGACTGGTGTAGTAAAAGCACCACCTCCCCAGGGAAGGGTAGTTAAGCCTTAACTAGCGGCTGCCTTCAGCGTAGGAAATCTAAACCTAAGTTGAAATGATTAGCTATTAGGGCAAACTTAGAAAGGAAGAAATATTTCAAACAGAAAGAAGCAGCATGTGCCTCACAGTTGTATATTATAACTGGGCCTAATTTACTAATTTATCTAGATAGGAACTGTTAATGACACAAATACTGCATTGTTTGGAGGATTTCAGGTTCACACAAACCCATCTTTTGAGTGTAGCTGAACTGCTTCCCCTTGTCTTGGTACAAGCAGACCTAAAGATCAATTAAGCTTTGAAAAAGGTGCTCTGTATTATAATTGCTGCACAGTGGAGAAACTCTGGTATACTTTTGGTTTTGGCTGTGGGTTTTTTTGTTTGTTTGGGTGAGGGTTTTTTTTGTGTTTTGCTTTAAGAAAAAAGGCTTGCAATCCTGTTAAGATTCTTCTCATGTATCTTTCTTGTCTGAAGTCTCCAGAGGTGGTCATCCTGCTCATCCATAAAGCCTTTTTTTTTTTTTTTTTTTTTTTTTTTTTTTTGGGCTCAGCTCTGCTGTTTGGAGTTAGAGAACAGAAAGGCATAACCTAAAGACTCCTGTAATAATTGTTCTGAAAATCTCTGTACTATAAAAAAATCTTTTCAGAGTGGAAATAATTGCCTGTGTGCCACAGTGTTTTGTTTTCATACCTCTTGCCGTTTTGTTGAGCTAGAGCAAGCGAGCCCATATAATGGTTGCAATACAGTTTGTTCTCTGTGTTGCAAATTTGGCGGAAAGGTGGAGAGAAGAACTAAACAAACCACCCTTACGGAAACACTTAGGAGATTAATTCTGTCTCTAAACTTTGCACAGGATTACTGGATTAACGGTATTTGTCTTCCTTTTGTGAATGAAGAGCTTGAGTAATTAGCATTTGCTTCTTTTGTGTGTGACAGTGACTGGAATTCTCACGTAATTTTCATGTGCAAGCAAAATGCTAACTGGTTATGTGCTCTTTTCCTGTCTGAGTACTTCTTGTCTCAACTTTGCCGGCCATTTGATGTTTAATGTGTTGCTTTTATTTGTTATGGGATATTTTTAGATGAGAAAAAGAAGGAGAGGAAGAGAGCAAGGGGTATCTCTCCGATTGTTTTTGACAGAAGTGGAAGTTCTGCGTCAGAATCGTATGCAGGTATTCTTTTCCTTTTATTGCTTGGCATGCTGACTTGCGTCGCATCTTAATGTGCAACCTAAAATAAACATAACTGGCTGTAGAGATTTATGGGGTATGTAGCTTTGTATAATTTGGTATTGACTTCTGGCATGTTGTGTCTGGATACCTTTGGGGGGGAGTAGGCTTTCTTATTACTTTAATGCTCTTCTGTTGCTTAAGTGGAATTTTCACTTTTTTTTTTTATTTTTTTTTTTTAACTTGGAAGATGATGATTCAGTGACTAGTTTTCTGAGTAGGAAACTGTTCAAATATTATTTTAAAAAAACAAACCTAAACCAAACAACCCAAAAACAAAACCAAAAAACCAAAACACTCGTGCACATTGAATAGTATTTTTTGTGTGTGTGGGTGCGCGCCAGAAAGCTTAATTTGTCATGAATGAAAATTGTATGTGACAAGGCTGTAGAAATTGTATATTATCTCTATTAAGGCTCAATCTGAACAAATGTACTTTGGCTAAACACAGGTTCAGAAAAGAAGCATGAGAAATTATCATCTTCCGTTCGTGCTGTCCAAAAAGGTATCATTTAAATTTGAATTTTTAATGCATGCCCCATAGCAAGCCATTGTCTCTGTTCATTAAATTACCTGTAAGTAGTAATGTTCCGATATAAATCAGTTTGCATAATTGTTCTGAGCATTATGAGTGAATCTTGAGGTACTTTTGCATGTGTTGAGAGCGAGATACGTAAAGTTCAGTGGCTCCTTGTGGAGGCAGCAAAGCAAAAAATGAAGTGCTTAAATCTGAAAAGAGGAATATTTTAGCATCCTCTGTTGGATGACTCATGTTGATATGAATGTTACCTGGTGTTTATCCAAAGATTTGTAAGCAAGGACAGAAATGCTGTATATCGGAACATCACTGAACTGTGCTAATTTTATTTTTTTTTCCTTTACCTGAATATCTAAGTTCTAGTTTTGATTTGGTTTCCCCTGGCATTTTGTGCTCTACAGCTTAGACTTCAAGTTTCATGTTGGGTGGTTGACTGTGATAATCTAGGTAGGAACTGGGTGGGATGCAGTGTATTTGGAAGGAAACAACTATATCTACACTCAAGAGCAACATTTTTGATGACTGTAAATATTTACAGTTCAGCTTATTTGACACTTTGTTTTTTTCAGACCAAACAAGTAAACTTAAATATATTCTCCAGGATGCAAGATTCTTTCTCATCAAGAGTAATAACCATGAAAACGTATCACTTGCTAAAGCAAAGGTATGTTGAACTTCCTTCAAACCGGTCGCTTTGTTTTCAAACACATCTCCCTTACTCTGGAAAAGCATATTGATATATACATTCTTTTCTCTATCGCTCAGAACTTGGTAGAGGCAAGGATGAAAGCTGTTGCTCCTTAATTCGTCAAGGGCAGCTACTCTGCTTCCACTGTAACCTAGAAAAGTTTCTAGACCATGAGTTATTTATCTTGCTAATAGTAGGGTTAAAAAGGGGCCTCGAGGTCTGTTTGATAACATCCTAAGCCGACCTGAATGGGGAATGCTGTGGAGGCAGTTTGTCGCTTTCATCAGTACCTCCGTTCACACAGCTTACTGCAAGCAGGTTTGGAAGGAGGTTTTGGCTTTGGTCTAATGCTATGAAAGTAATTTTTTTCAGTTCATTCGGGGATCTGAGGCCTTATTGCAGAAATGTATGCCTGGCAGTTCTGATGAAGGGAGTTCTTTGGGAGGGATTCCAGTGCACTGGACTTCGGCTGCTGAGGAATGGCACTAGGCCACTGTGGTGGTTTTCATTTGCATGTGTTACTCGGAACAGCTTGTAAATAGCTGATTTGCTGTTACACAATATATACAGAGTAGATGATTCTATTAATGAAGGTTTTCTAAAATAGAATAGCATTAAAATGATTAAATGAATCTTAAAATTCCTGGACAGGTTTGGCTTCCCCCATCCCCGCTTTGGGTCTTATCTGTGCAGTGAACATCATTCTGACTGGTGTTGCTTTAGCTCTTTAGAGGAGTCTATCCTTTCTGTGCGTCATCCAAGCTTGGGGCTGCGACGGTATCCTTGTTCCTAAAGTTCTTGGGGTGAATTCTTTGGCTGTGTATAGGCATCAGTGCTTTGCCACTGCACTTTCATGAAACTGACTTATGTGGTGCCGATGTAGTAAGTTGTTCCAGTTCGCAGCAGGGCTTCACAAGCAGCCTTAAGCAGCGTGCATCTGACTGAAAGCCAATGAAGGGGGAAAAAAACAAATAGTTCTCCGGTGACTCTAATGAAACCTCAGGGTTAGGCAAGCATTAATCTGGGCACAGAGTAGGACCTGAGAATGTGTCTTCAAGAAAAAAGGAAGGGAGAAGAACATTTTCTTTGGTAGCTCCTGGATCATATTCTGAGGCTGAAGTTGGAACATACTAAACAAGCATAAGCTTCTCCTCTGTTTGCCCAGAGAAGTGGTTTGGGGAGCTGATTTTGCTCAAGAGTAATACAGCAAACTGGTATTCCATAGCTCAGCTCGGCTGGTACCCAAAAACAGATCGGGTTTTATTGTGCGTGGCTACACAATGGCTGGTGAAAGGGGGGAGAGGGAAGAATTAGCAAGTGGGGGCATGGGAGGCTGAACAAACTGCTTTGAGTTGTCTTACCAATTTAAAATGTTGGTCTGGTGTCTTCCGTGTTTCTGGCCTTTCACTACAAGAGTTTTAAAGTCTGAGCTGTCCTCAACAAATTTGTTGTACAAAGTTTACTGAAGTCTGCCTGCCCACCTTTCAGTATATATGCTGTGGGGTTTTTAATCATTTGTCTGTATTACATAGTACATGAACTCCCAAAGTCACTTAAAATGTAAACTAAAAATACTAAAGGCAAATGTTTTCATACATCTGTCCATGTTACAATTACAAACAAAATCTTATAGGTGGTCTAAATGCACCCGCAGTGTTCAGAAAAAGATGGAAAAGCCAATGCTTTAAGTTTTATCGTGAGGCAGGTTAAAATATTTTCTGAAGGAACTGAATTTAGTGACACCTTTCTCTTTCCATTATCTTCTATCCCAGAACACTAGTTTGGTTTTGTTTTCATCATCTATACAATATACTTCTGTTACCTAAATCACTTGACATTAACTCCTACATTTTGGTGGTGGGGTGGGGGTTGTTCTGTTTTAGGGAGTATGGTCGACACTTCCAGTGAATGAGAAGAAGCTTAATGCTGCTTTTAGATCAGCGAGGAGTGTTATTTTGATATTTTCTGTAAGAGAGAGTGGCAAATTCCAAGGTAAGGGAAAGTGAGCTATTATCAAGGTAAGTGAAAGTCAGTTTTACGTGCAGTAGCTTTTCTGTTGTCTCTTTGCTACAATTCACGTGAAATCCTTTAGGGTTTGCAAGACTGTCTTCAGAGTCCCATCATGGAGGATCACCTATACATTGGGTGCTGCCTGCAGGAATGAATGCAAAAATGTTGGGAGGTGTCTTTAAAATTGACTGGATTTGCAGGTAAATAATTGTTCATTTACGTTGCTGTTTAGTAACAAAGCAATATAATATCATTTCTGTGTATTACTCACGTGAGTGCTGACAGCATCATTTTGAAAACTCGCTTCAACTAGAGATCTGTCCTCCAGCCTCCCCAGTCCATGCTCCCCTGCTTCTGAGTTTGGGACTCAGCTCTGACATGCACTGACATAGAATCATAGAATGGTTGGGGTTGGAAGGGACCTTAAAGATCATCTAGTTCCACCCCCCCTGCCATAGGGGCAGATCATCTAGTTCCAACCCCCCTGCTAGACTGGGTCACTCAAAGCCCCGTCCAACCTGGCCTTGCACTATAGATATTTTTTTTTTTTTTTTAATATGTAGACAAATAATTACTTCAGAGTTTTTTTTTGACACTTGATTGTGTTCCTTCACTGATTTCTTGCATTGAAACCAGACGTATTCTGAAGTCTTTGAATACAAACAGCTGCTGGCTTGGAAGACAGCTGTGGATAACAGGAAAAAAGATCCTGTCAGGACAGTTCTGTCTTCATCTGACATCTTGGCATTTGGCTGAACAAAGAAAATGCTACTGCTCCAAAATAATAAGTGAAATAGTACAGATACTTGCATAATGTATAGAATGTGAGCAGTAAGTTCTTTGATGTAACTGAGTAGATCTTACAGAAAAGGTTTTAAGCCTTTCTTAAGAAAACGAGCTGTATTGCTCCTGTAAGATACATTGCATGGTTGCAGAGGCACTTGTGCTGGCAGAAGGACTTTGATGATTTGAATTACAGAAAAATCTAGGTTGGAAAGGTCCTCTGGAAGTTACGTATTCCAGCCTAAAGCGGGTCTAGCTTCATAGTTAGATCAGATGCTTGGGAATTTATTTCTGTCAGTACCATGAGCCTCCACCTCAGATAGAGACTGGTTATTGTATTCAGATGGTGAGATAATAATCAAGCACAATCTCGGTTTTCTACAAAGGCAACAAAAAATTCTCTTTAATAAGATAGGCTGTCATAGTGTGGACTGTACTAGTCAATACAGGAAAATAAGTCAAAGTGAAGTCTTCAGTTCTTCTGTTACTAATACATAATATGTACTGATACATTAATTCAGAGACCTGACAGTGCAAAGGGTAACAGGATTATTGTGTAGTGTCCTGCTGTATGTATTTTTAATTTTTTTTTTACAAAAAAAATAGAGATGAAACTCTAAATGATGCCACTTGCATATTTAGGCGTGAATTGCCGTTCACTAAGTCTGCTCACCTGACCAATCCTTGGAACGAACATAAGCCAGTAAAGATTGGACGCGATGGACAGGTTTGTTAATTTTCCCTTTCTATAATCCACATCTTCTAGTGCTTGCTCTCGACTTTGTATGTACAGAAGATGTGGAATATTTTTTGATCAGTTACTCACAATGGGGTACTGTGACAAAGGCACTCGGCTTATTTCCAACATTGTTGGGGAAGAAGGAGACAGAAGACAACATGCTACCAATTTTATTGTCAACTTTGTGATGATACTTCAAAACTATGTGATGTTTTGGGTTTGAAATGTAACACGCCTTGCATTGTATGGTGTGAAACCTATATTGCATCATTTTTGAAGAACAAGTTCCGGTGTTTCCAGCTGTGTTCTGTGTTGCACTTTTTTATCTGCTGTATTGCCTAGGGCATAGGTTCTACCATTATAAAGTAAAACTGTAAGTAGAATGGCTCTTTGTCTTGTCAGACGTACCAAAGTGCAGGTATGTTGCTGCTGTCGTCAAGTAACCCAGCCTCGACTGAAATACGAGGTTCTGCTTTTTAGGCCAAGATGGGAGGGAGGTTGCATAATCCCTGTACTGTCTGGAAAATGTAAACTCTGCATTATTTTGCCCATAGACACGTTCACTTTGTTGGGTAACAGAAGTAAGACAGTATTTTCTGTTACATTTTTCACTTAGGGTGACCTTACTTTAAAAAAAAAAAAAAAAAAAAAATTAACCTTTTCTGTTACATGGGCAAAGGTTTTTTTGATTTTTTTTTTTTTTGTAATGTTTTGTCCACTCCACTGTAGAGTTGCAGTCCAGATGTGGGTTTCAGTATTTTTTATAAAACTGCTGTACTGTTAGGTACTTGGCAAGCATTGCCTGATGCTTGCTCTTTCTGCTTTTCAACGCTGGTTGTTTCCTGAAGTGGATGTCGTTTATCCATTTACATTTTGCGTAACCCTGAATGGCTCTTTCTTCTGAGGATGTGTACACTGAGCTGCTTGCATTTATGACCTGCTTTGGAAGGTGTTCCTTCCTGCTAGTCTGCTAGCCGGCATGAACTGCTAGGCCTGCTAGTCACCAGGTTGAAGAAGTGCTCCTACGGATTGTTCTGCACCTGGCTCCTGCTAGCTTCATTTGATGGCCCTGAATTCTTGTACTGGAAGAGGGAGTTAACAAGTTGATCTCTGTCCCCTCTCTCTTCCAAGCAACTTGTGGTGTCAGACAGTCCCGTTGTATTTGTCTTGTCCCCCGTACCCCACGTATTCCTTTTTTATTCTAGGCTGAAGAGATTCAACCTGCTTAGTCATTACGTGTAGGAATTATTGCACTCATTCATTTATCCTTGGTGCCCTGCTTTGAAGCTTATCCATTTCTACTGTCCCCCTTTTTTAAAATGAAGGGGTCAGAACTGCACCCAGTCTTAAAAGTGTGGATGGAACGTGGACTTGCAGTATGGTGCAACGATTTTCTTATTCTATGTTCAAAGGAACACACAATTTGCTTGTTTTGACTGCTGTCAAGCATTTGAGCTCATGTTTTCATGGACCTGTCTTATCATACACTGAAGAACTCACTTGTGAGTGGTAATAGTCAATTTCGTCAGGCCATGGCTTTGTATGTGAAGCTGGGATGGATTTTTTTTCCTACGTGTATCACTTTTCTCTCTGTAATAGGTGATCATTTTCTTTGTGATGATAAACAGTCCTCTGATTTTGTAGCAAAACAGTGATGTGGCCTGTATGTCTCATGGGAAGATAATGGTTGCCCCAAGTGTTGGACTATTTTATGAAAGTTTTAAGTAGTCCTTAAAGAGTGAAAGGTAATGTAAGTGAATTTTGCTCTGTCTCTAGTGGTACTGAAATCTCTTCGAAGTCTCTCTCTTTTTTTTTTTTTCTCTTTCTTTTTTTTTTTTTTCCGTTTTTAATGTATATTGTCAGTGTATTTGGGGAAAGTTTTGTTTCTTCAGTTTATAAACCACTACTAAACTTCTAACTAATTCTAGGAAATTGAGCCGGAATGTGGAACCCAACTTTGTCTTCTCTTCCCTCCTGATGAAAGCATTGACTTGTATCAAGTCATTCATAAAATGAGGCACAAGAGAAGAATGCACTCACAGCCCCGATCAAGAGGACGTCCATCCCGTCGAGACCCCGTTCGGGACGTGGGAAGGTTAGAAACGTTCTTTGGACTGATAATAGGCACATGTATCAGAATAACGTGATGGAGGAATGTGATTCGTCAAAGCTTTCCCTGCGATAAAGAAGAGAGAAAATCCTCAAATCAAGCTGCATGGACAAGTTTGTGGCTTCATTGAGGATTTCACATGATTCCCCGGTCTATCATTTTTCAAGAGGAAAATGGGGGTCTTTGCTTTTGCAGAAAAAAGCTCTTAAAGTGCTGTCTAGTTTAGACTAGATCATTTATTGAGATAATGCAACGTGTAATGCTAGCTGTAGGTAAGCTTGGCTTGATTATGAGCAGGCTAGATGGAGAGAAGGAAATATTTATATGCCAAAAATGTGTTAATATCTTGTAAAAGCCTTTTCTTTCAGGTGTGTCTCTGGATAAGCCTTATCAAATATGGGACTTTTATAAGGATCACTTAGAATTTTGCAGAAGATGCCGCCTCATTTTGAGGATAAAATATTTAAGTTATTTTGATATTCAAGAGGAGCATTATTGGGACTGTTTCAAATTGTGTCACCGTGATGTGTTAACCCCATTGCCAAATATTCTCTAACATGTAACCACTGAATTCACACATCTTGCTGAGCTTCTGAAAACAGTAGGTTCTTTCCAAAAGGGATCAAGTGGCCCTTGGAGACCCGGCAACAAACCAAAAAGAATGGCTGTTGCTGTGTCTGTATATACAACTTTTCCAGATGCTGGCAGTACCTGTGGACTTAAAGTATTTTTAGAGGATCGACATGGTTATTGATCACTGCTATATGAACTTAACATCATTTTCCAGAGAAAAAAAAAAAAAGGGGGTGTAACTTGTTACAGAATTGGAGAAGTCTTTGCAAAGAACTGATATTGGCCCTTCTGCCAAACACCTTTTCCCCGTGTAGCCACTTTGCATACAGACTGATGTATGGTTTGGGCTGAAACCTTTGGTTAAGTTTCCTCTTTGTGGAAACGTCCTGTGGTAGGTACAGATACCCAACAAGAGTCCCCATTTCCTTGAGCCAAAAAAAAAAGGACACTGTAACGAGTAGGTAGGAGGAAACCTGGCAGCGCCCCCCTATTTTTGGCTTTAAAGGACTGAACACCAAGATGGCTTTTGAAGTTAAGCTAAGAGTTGTTTCCAGTGCAATAAAGTATATACAAGTGAAGGTTTTGCAATGGACTGCAAACTATACATATAACACCACCACACCTTCTCAAGCCTGCCAGGGCCTCCATTTATGTATGTGGCTTACAGCTTAAAGTCAGTAGTTGGACTACTATATGAACTGTTTCTATCATATTTTATACCGGTCGTAAATGCACTCTCAAAACTACAAGAAAGCGGTATGTTTATTCTTTACACCAGCTTTTATTTTCCTTGATCTGATTTTGCTGTAGATGCAACTGCTTTGGTTTTTGGGCTTTTCGCTCATAGTAAAGAATCTTGCTTTCATTTTTAAAAGCTTAGTTAACTGGGTATGGTGGGCTTTAAAGGCTGAAGTTGGGAAGGGGGAGGAGAAATTATTTTCTAAAACTAAAAGCTACATGAGCTCGTTACCCAGCGAGCAAATTGCACAGTAATTAAGCTATTTAAGAAAGTGTTAATTTCTTGTCTTTGTCATAAGGAATTATATGTTTGGGGCGGGGGGGGGGCTGGGGCGAGGGGAATGGTTTTGTAGCTGCTTTGTGTTTAGAAACACTTATGTTAGCATTGGAATTTCTCACTATTGTTTGTGTACCTTCATGGAGCAAAATTAGCAGCCAGTTTTCAGTTCTTTATTAAACATGACAGCAATGGGAATGTAACTGTTTTATAAGCAAACCTCCCTGAGAGGGAAGTTCTTAAAGATACCATCTTTTCCATAAAAGAGCTGTTTGTGTAGAAAGGATCCCCGATTACTTTAATAATTAGGACGCTTAAGCATTCTTAAACATTCTGTGAAAGGCACCGATGAATTGCTGGTAAATTGCTTAGAACAGAAATTGTTAGAAATAATATCATTGGCCCACCCAGTTAGATGAGCTACAGTGAAACAAGTAATTTCACAAAGCATGCAGTGTTTTATAAATAAATGTTATGGAACTAGACCTCTTACAGACTCCTTTACCCCAGAGCTAGCAAATACAGCAATGTCTGTGCCTTCTGACTGTAATGATATATTTTGCCATCTATTTTCACTGTATTTAGTTCTGTAAATGCTTTGATTATCCAGTAAGTTGATTCAAAATGTAATGTGGAAAGTGTAATGTTAAACCCTAAGTCTGAGTTGGTTCTAGATTAATTTGTTACCCTTTGTTTGGTACGAAGGTACAGTTGGGTAGTGTTCCTTCCTTAACTACCAAAGCTCCTGTAGCCAGAAAGGAACAGTGGAGGGTATTAAATCGGACTGCTGTTCCTGGTTATTTGAGTTCAAATTTAAAGTTGTAGAACTTTTTGAAGCAGCTGGAATGCAGAACAATTAAATGGAGATCCCGGGCAGCTCAAGCTATTCCTGTGAGGTATTCTGCTGTGACGAATGCTCCAAGCAACCTTGTTTAATCTCTGATATCTAATTTGTGTAGGCGTCGACCGGAAGATTATGATATTCATAACAGCAGAAAGAAACCAAGGATTGACTATCCCCCTGAGTTTCACCAAAGACCAGGTTAATATCTTACTATGAAGATTTCTGTGCACCAGTTCACAAGTGTTTTCTCTTTTAGTGTATCCTCATAAATTAAAAAGTAAAATATCGTTATGTCTGCAATATATGGGACTTGTCCAAAGTGCTGCCTGCTGGTTTAACCCACCTCTCGCAGGAGTCGGTGACACCCGTTTCGCTGGTTTGAGAGCTGAGTTAATCTAGGCTGAGCCCTTTTAAGAGCCTCAGAATTGTGTACCTTGTTGTGAGTGATCTTCTAGAGCACTTTGTTAATGTGGGGAATTGAAATGCCTGAGGGCTGAGGGCTCAGGAATTGGTTTGACCTACTTGTCACTGCACTAATCTTCAAATTAAAATGTTTATCAGAAATTTCCAACTGGGAAAGTCAGCTGCAATTGCCTGACTAGCAGTCTGTTCAGAGATAACATTCAATTATGTTTTCTGAGAGAACTTTTTTTTACAGGCTTGAGGCAAGGAAGGGAGGGTGAAGCTTCGCTGCATTTTACAAGTGGGTCTAATGATGGGTTTGAGAAAGGGATTTTAATATTCTCCAGAAAGAGATGTTTGCAACCATAATGCAGCCACAGTGCTGGTAATATTGAAGATTTTTTTTTTCTTCAGAAAGCAATTATTAAGAAATCATCACCTGTCATCTACCGAATCTTGCTTCACTGCTATTAGAAATACGTATTCCATTATTTCAGTAATAGATATCTAAATCTTTCAGAACCTGCCTTTATTTCTTCAACTTGACTGCAGAGCCTGTGTTCTTTGATGTAAGAGTATTGCTGCTCCCTGACTTTCCAAGACCGTTGTTTAGAGTACAGAACAATTTTTTTTTTTTTTTTTTTAATGAAGCTTGGAAGTATTATTTTATTAGCAGTATTAAGTATGCCTGGTGGTTTTGCACCATTTTACTGAGCTCTTAAAAGTTTACTTCCTGGGATGTACCAAAGCTGTAACAATTCTCTGTCCTGTGGGGCTTTTCCAGATGTTTTTTAGATTGCTTTTAATTTGCACTGTAGCATTGTATCCAAAACCTATTGGGAAATCAGCCTTAAGAGTTGCCCAGATGAACGCATTCTGCTGAATACGCGGTTAATAAGGAGTAACAGCCCTGCGCTGACTGCCGAGGGACAGCACCCTTCAAGCTTGTGGGCATTCTGGATTTGTTTGACTAAAACTGAAGTCTTTATTTACACAGATACCCTCTTGCATATTTGTTTGTACTGTGTGCAAGTTCCTATGGGTATATCTGTATGATTTTTTTGTTACTACATTATATTTTTTCCTGTACTGTCTACAAGCAGTTGTAAGTGAGCGTTATCTTGAAACTGAGCGTAATGGCATGTAGATACAACTTTGTAGCTGTCACAAAGTGAAAGGATGGTTTCTAATGAGTATATTTTTTAAGACTGTTGTCATGAGATAGTAAATTGAATTAATACTGCTTGATGTTCGAACAGGGTATATAAAGGATCCCAGATATCCTGAAGTAGACAGGTAAGGTGTGTTCATGCTATTAATTTTATGCCCTGGTAACTTGTCTGTATGGATAAATTGGATTTAGTTGTACAAATTTTTATTCCCAACAGACGATTTTCAGGAGTTCGACGAGATGTATTTTTAAATGGGGTAAGTTGGTGCATGCAGACTTTTGGGGAACCTTTTTATATTCATCTTTCAGCACTTCAAAAGAACACACATCACAAATATTAATATTACTGTCTTTCATTTTAGTCCTACAATGATTACGTGAGGGAATTCCACAACATGGGACCACCACCACCATGGCAAGGAATGGTTTGTGTCTTGTTGAATTCATTTTTTCCTCAATAAAATACGGCTTTTCTTGTTCTCATCTGGAGGATCCTAGAATATCCGATCTGCACTCAATTCTTCCCTTTTCCTAAAATGTATCTTTGCTGTAACCATGTGAAGTTTTTAGGGTAAACATTATATCAATTATTTTGTATTTTACTTAGCTTTCAGCAATAGTCCAGCATTCTAGTAAGCAATACGGCAGCAGGAATTGGCTTGGTTTGAACGTACAAGAAACTGAAAGCTCTGTGTGAGGAAACAGCAAAACCCTCCCTTAGTGCACACAAGAGTGTGTGATGAAATTTTGTGTTCTGCTAAATATTCACAGTAGTTGGCTTGCTTTCAAACAGCAAATCATCAAAAAGGTGGACTTGCTGCAGAGGCTTGTGGAATGGGCTGGCATGCTCTAGTGTTAAGCAAGGGCTTGATTGTGGCTATGGCAGTGAAGTATGCCAGAAAGTAGCAGAGCATACTGCACAGCGTAATCAAAATAAGTCTTGCTGTATTGCAGCCTCCACTGAAATGCACTTTTTTCCCAGTCAGATGAGCACATAGAATCATAGAATGGCTTGGGTTGGAAGGGACCATGAAGGTCATCTTGTCCAACCCTCCTGCAGTAGCAGGGGCACTTTCAACTACATGTGTATACAGCTGTGTATGTGGAAATTAACTGATAATTCATTTGTGCTTATATTCAGCTGTGATTTTGCCATCCATTTGTCAGGAGGAATGGCCATTATAACTAGTTATCTTGGTCATATAATTCTGGCCCTGAGGGTCCTGATTTTGGGTAACTGTAATGACTCTTTTGGCCTTTGTGTATACTGTGAATGAGCAAAATCATTGCCAGATGTAGAGATGCTATTATAGCCTCTCATTTTTCTCAGCTAAAACACAACTCTGGTTTGTCATAACTGAAGGAAATGATCTAAGTCGTCAGACTGGGAGGAAAATGGCTTCTCAAACACAGCTAGACCTCCAGATACTACTGTATTTCCCCCGCCTCTTACCCATGCTGCATGTTGTCCAAAAGTCATCCTAAAATCCAGCACTTCCACCTAATTCATTTTTGAACAGCAATGCAGGCAGAGATGCTTTGGTAATATTGACTGAGATGGTAATGTTAATTGAGGAGATGGAAGAGAAGAGCCAAGACTTGTATATTTTTTTATTAAAAAAAAAAAAAAACTATCCTTTTGTCAAATAATTTGTTTAGCCAAGTAAGTTTCTTCATTTAAGATGGGAATATATTCATAAGGAATGGCACTGAAAAGACTTGTTTCTATAAGAGCTTGCTGATTTGGACAAAATTCACATTCCCTGTGCAGAGACTTTAAATGTGGTGGTGGTTTGGGGTTTTGGTGGTTTGGGGTTTTGCTGGTTTGGTTTTTTTTTTTTTTTTAAGTAGCTGAAGTTTATCTACAGTATCACTTTGAGGCAGATGCAGAAAGAAGGTGTCTTTGGGGTTTGGAGAGAGTGTTGGCCAAACCTCTCCAAAAC
>KL287360.1:767-11503 GCA_000699545.1 Podiceps cristatus | reverse complement strand
CTGCCAACCCAAGATTTTGTAGCCTCTGCCAAACATAATAACCAACACAAGTAAATGTACCACTAGGTGCTCTAAGAGTAGGATTTCCTGACAACTCAGTTTTCCTAGCAAAATTACATCCCACTAGTAAAAATAAATAAAAAACTTTAGAACCTCACATTAAAACAGCATCCATTTATCTGCCCGTAACAATATATAGACATTTACTCTGGTGCCTTTTAAACATAAGAAAAATGACTTAGAAAAAAAAAAAATTACATAACATTTATTTTAAAAAACCAACTGAAAAAAAAAACCCACAAGAGAGTAACAAATATATATGTCTTGCAAAACTTGTATATATTATTAGAAAAATGATAACCCCTGTCTCTGCTGAGGGCCTTTTATCACTGCAGATTGAGTCTCAGCTGTATCCACTTTTCCTAGCAAGCAGGGTCAGCTGCTCTCCCACGCCTTAAAAAGACCAGAGTAAGTCATTACCTCTCATTTTTAGCAAAGCCAGGTGGTGACAAAGATGCTAGAGAAAATCAAAAGGTAGTGTTGTTATATAGTTTTCCAAAGCCGTTTATTGTTTATATTTTAAAAGGTGTAATTCAGTAGCAGCTGTTTGGTGTATTTATAGTCTTCTTTTAGGGTTTTTTTGTGGTTATGAATGTGATTGTTAAGTCTTGTTTCAAGTGGCTTTAGCACTGTTTTACTTATCTTACAAGTGTGCTGTTCTGAAGGTCTCTATATGGGCTTAGTTGTACCAATTTAGGTAAACGGGTAAGACCTAACAGCTAAAGCTTCTATTTGCCTGGATTGTTTAATTGAACACCAGAATTTTAGAAGAAGGAGAGCAAGTTCAGGGCTGTCTTGTTGCTAATTTGTGCCTTAATCCTTAAATTCAGACCGTGTACCACAGGTTTAGCATCTGGGAATAAGAGTAGTCTTACCTAAAACATCACTGTAGTATTGATCCCAGCTTCCCCAGAGAAGGTAATGATATATGATATCTTGTATAGCGTAGGTAAAGATGTTTTTTAGCCTTTCCAGGAAGGACATCCTATCTGTTAGGTGGCTTAGGATCGCTGGTACGTAGGAAGGAGGTGCCGGGAGTGTCCCACAGTGCCGCTCCAACGTGTTGCCTATGGAGAATCGGATGGTGTACACAAAGGGAATACCCAGCTTCTCAGCAACCAGCTCCCCGCTGGGCACCAGGGGGTCTGCCAAGAGAACATCAAATGTGGATGTCCTCAGCCTTTCTAGCAGCGCTCCATTCTTCAGAACTTCATCGCAAATTATTTTGGTTGCGTTCTTCAGCTTGTACATTAGTTGAGATATCTTGTAAAAGCTTTCCCAGACAGGCAGCACTTTTTCCTGGTAAAACCAAAAATAGAAAGCTTCCTCTAGTAAGGTAGCCATCTCCTTTTTGGTGACTGGCACCTCAACCACCTCAAACTGGAAAGGTGAGGGCTGGGTAGGGTCAAGGATGAGGAAACACGAAGGCAGCAACACAGTCACCTCATGGCCCCGGATCACAAGTTCTTGGAGGATGTACTCCATGTTGAGCCAGTGGCTGTTGTCCGCTGGCCAGACCAGAACCTTCCCCCCAGACCCCCAGCCCAACACGGCCAGCAGCCACAGCACTGCCACCTCCTTCCCAGCCATAGCCCGCCCTGCGCAGCGGCAGCAGGGCAAGCTGAGCTGGGCTGGGCCTGCATGACGCTGCCTTCCTCCAGAGGGCAGGGAGCCAAGGTAGCTGGCATGAAATCCCATCCTGGATAAATGGCATGTTTTCCTGGAGAAAAAAGTGGCCGGGGATGGCTGGCACCATCTGCCGGTAAATAGCTGGCTGAAGCTGGATAATGTGCTTCCTCCGGAACAGCCTGGAGAGCTGTGAGCCCTGGGGTGTCCGTCTCACGAGGGTTGTGTCCTGTGGGTCATCCTGGCCCTCCTGCCTGTCTAATTACAGTCTCTGTGTTATTTTTTGGTAGAAGAGGTGACTTTTTCATCCTTCTCTTGTGCAGCTGGGTATGCAGAGAAGATGTTTACCCACTGTGTGGGCACCCTTTTGCTTTATAAAGCCCTTGAGTGTCCGCTTACAGTGCACTTAAGATAGCGATCCAGGGCGGCAGCTAAAAAGTTGCCTCCCTAAGTGGATGAAACTACATGGCAAGCGACTCCAGTATCAGAGTAAAACTGTCCTCACATGAACTTGCCTCCTCAAGAGCAGGTGCTGCGGGAGGCCAGGGCTGGTAGATGATGGTGCGGGCTGTCCCCCCTGCCTCTAGGTGCCAATAATGCACCATAACTGCAACCGGAAAAATCTCTTAAACAGTTTTATTTATGGTCCTACTTTGGATGTGCCTTTAAGAAATAATGTAAACCCTCTTCACTGTGCCAAAAATCATCTTTGATGGGCCCCTGTCCAGCTTTGTTGCTCACAGTTTTCCTAATTGCGTTGTTGTGCAAGGCTTTTGCTACAATCCGTGCTGCCTAGAGCATCCTTTCCAGGATGAAAGCGAGGGTGATGGAAGCGGACAGGTGGTGACAAGCCAAGCTGAGATACCTCCTCTGCTGTGGCAACAGCTTGGTGGAGTCCTGCAGCATGCAAGTGTTTGCAGGCAATTGAACCTGATGAGATTTGGAAGTGCTCGTTTTCCACAAGTTGACCATGAGATTAGTAGAAAAGGCCTGTTGATCACCTGTGAGTAATACTTACATAAACATATTTTTCTATGTATTTACTTAAAACAGTCCAGCAGAAAAGTCTGCAGAGGAAGACTCGTTGCTTTCACTGTTCGCTTGTGGGTGGAGGGTATATTTTAAATAAAACTTGTTTTGTGCAGAGAGGATTGGTTTTATATGACCAGTGATGCAAGTCAAAGCTATAAAGCCACAACGCGTTTCAGTATTGCTGCTGAGGGTGGCAGGGTTGGCTTGTAATTCAGCAGCCCCTCCCTGATTGCTACGGTGCTCTGGATTAGGAAAACAGCTCTGTTCCTGGCTGCTTTCTGTGCAAGCAGTTGGTGAAGGGGAAATGTGTAAAATGAGCCCTCCTGGCTGAGGGCCCTATATGGTGCAGAAGTTGTTTCAACCTCCACATTAAAAGTAATTGTGGCAAATGTCAAATCCATCCATTCGGATGGCTACCGATCCCTGTCTCTATGTAGTGGCACAGCAGCACGGCACCCTGACAGGGGAGCAGGTGTGATTGATGGACCCTGGTGGCTCCTTCCCTCTTCCACATTAGGGACATAATGACAAACTACTTGCTGGCCTACCCCACACCTTGACTTTGCCACCCTACCAGGTTCCTACCTGGGCAGGTCGTAAGGTGAGAGGCTGTATCACAGAATGGCAGGGGTTGGAAGGGACCCCTGGAGATCATCTAGTCCAACCCCCCTGCTAGGGCAGGGGGACCCAGAGCAGGTCGCACAGGAACACGTCCAGGCAGGTTTTGAATATCTCCAGAGAAGGAGACGTCACAACCTGAGTATAATGAGAAGTGAAGCAGGGGAAGGCTTACCTAAGACCTTGCTATAGTAGACATCCCATTCTCCCCAGTACCTCTGGAAAACGTAGTCTTGCAGGTGATAAGACACAATGTTTTTTATTCTCTGACTGAAGGACATGCAGTCGGTGAGCTCGGACAGGGCCGCGGGTGCATAGGATGGGGGGGCTGGGATCTTGCCACAGTGCCTCTCTATGGTGGAGGCCGGGGAGAAGCGCAGTGAGTAAACGAAGGGGACGGCCAGCTTGAGAGCCATGAGGTCCCCGCAGAGGGTCACCGGGTCTGACAGCAGCAGGTCGTAGCCAGACCCCT
Organism: Podiceps cristatus; assembly: GCA_000699545.1. Lineage (NCBI taxonomy): Eukaryota > Metazoa > Chordata > Aves > Podicipediformes > Podicipedidae > Podiceps > Podiceps cristatus. The sequence continues at coordinate 7,695 of KL287360.1, read as the reverse complement.
GCAGGTGGGCCATCAGCTCTCGATTGGTGAGCACCGCGTCACACATTAGCCTGTTCATCTGGTGCCAGTTTTTGGACAGTTTCCCCAGCTCCTTGTAAAACTGCCAGAAGGTCAAGGCAGTTGGCCGGTTATTCAGCCACAGTGCCACTACGTCCTCGATCAGGTTCTCAACAGTGTCTTTCTTGAAGGGCACATTATAGACCTCAAACTTCTCCATGTCCTCAGCCTTGGGTTTAATAAAAAGGGAAGCATTGGACACCAGGATGGTGACGCTGTGCCCACGCCGGATGAGCTCCTCTATAACTATCTTCATGTTCAGCCAGTGGCTGCCTTCTGTTGGCCAGACCAACACCTTCCCGCAAAAGATGGGCTCTAGAAGAGCAACCTGAAAAAGGAGCAGCTGGAGGTATTTCTTGGAGCCGGTGGCTTCCGTGGCCATGGCAGGGTTAAGGGTTGTTCGGTAGCCTGGGAGTCTTCCCTCCCAACTGGGCGCGCTCCCCCTCTGCGTATAGATGGCTCTTTACTGGCACCCTTAGCAAAGGCAAGAGTTTGCAGCTGCACAGGTAGGGCCTTTCAAATCCACCTTTGGTCTCGGGTCTGAAAAGAGAGAAAAGGATGTTTGGTGTTGACTTTTCCCTTTCTGCCTTCTACTCTGTTCGTTTCCCCCCGAGGCAGCTCTTTTCCCTGGGTAGAGGGGCGGCAGCTATCCCGGCTGCTGTCAGAGGTCCTTGCTGCTTCCAAGCTACTCGCTTTGCACAAGAATAACTTCATCCTTTATTTTTTTTATAGCTTTTGTAGTTTTTCCTCTGAAGAGCAAAATCCTTACCATGGAAATGAAAGCACATAACAGGAGGTTTCATGTAGCTGTGTCATTACTCTATCAGTAAATGCTGGCAGATTTACTGGTGAGTATCAGCAAATAAGTGGCATTGCTGCCAACATTGATGTACTAGATTTGCTGGAGAATGTATGGCCACGTCCAATTTTAAAATGTCTGTATTAATTGGAAACAACTGGAAGTGGAATCCTTTTTCAGGCTCAGATACTGGAAGTGCTGTCGTTTCCCATGCTGAGGGAAAGCAGCAAACCCTTCATTTGGGTGATGATAATGCTAATAACATGTACGTTGTTCTGACGTGTGGCAGGTGGTTTCCAAGCACTCCTGCACAACTCCATTGCTACTGCCTGGGGCACGTGAACACTAACCTGGCCATATCGAGGGCTTAGTTCAGGGGTCTAAACATGGGGCTGGCCCCTGAAGTTGCTTCTCGGAGCAAAACTCACATCTTCTGGGATAGCTCTCACATGGGAAGTCAGCTCTTGAACGTAAGGTGCTGTGTCCTGGAAGGAGCTCTTAACCACTGTGAGCCGAAATGTCAACTAAAACCCATGCATGAAATGGTCTGCTTGGCCCAACACCATTTGGGGGACAAACGCCACACAGCAAAACGCTCTTACCTTTCAGAGTCTTCCAAGGTACGTAAGCGTCGTGCTCCGAGTCCTAAGGTGCAGTTTGCTTTGCTGATTTGCTTCTGTCTTTGGCTGCTTGCTTCCTCAGTGCCTGGGCAGCTCTGGTGAGGCTGGGCATAGGGCAGAAGGAGCTTAAATAACTTGCACCCTGAACAGGGCTTTTCAATAGGAGGAAGTAATACAATATGGGATGATCACAATGAAATGGGTATTCTGGGGGTTATTCATTGCTCCAGTAATTTAATAGTCTAGTTTTATTACAGAGCCAGATTCTCAGAAGGACTTTGCCTCTTGTAGCTCAGAAATTTGGTATCTGACTGCTAAAAACATTTTTCACTGCCTTTAGGGTTCTAGCTGGCAAAACAAAATTGTTAAGTAATAGACTTGTTTATAAACTGACCACCAGAACAAAGAGAAAATCTGGTGGTTGGTTTGTTTTTCAACAGTGAGTATGTTACCTGTGCTGGGTGTGTGGCCCTTCATTCTGGAGATCTAGGCAAGTTTTTAATGACTTAGAAACATAGGAAACTAAAGATGGATCTCCATGTTTTTTTAAATTTTGTGCGTAACATTCACCCTGACTCTTCCAAACCCCTCAGACTTCAGGGCAATTATGCCAGCGTGTTTCACCAGTAATTTGGCCTTACAGCCAGGAGTTTGACTGTAATCACTCCATAGACCTTTCTATTCAGGGTAATACTTTTTTTTTTTTTGGCAGGTTAATTTAGCTTATAAGACTAGGTTAGTCCTATAAGAAACCTAAAGCTTTTCCGGCAACAGCTGAAAGACCATTTTCACGTGGGCTAGGGCAGATGGGAACTTTGGATTAGTTCCTAACCCCTCAGTATCTAATTCCTCTGTTGCAAATGAGAGCTATTACTAAGGGAAACAGAGGGTTAAATTGGTCTTGTTTTCATGGCCAGCTTTTACAATGATACTCGGATAACTCTTAATGCAGAGAAGATAAATATTTTGAGAGGATTAAAGGAGAAAATACAGGAAATGAGAGAAAAGCAGGGCTGAAGAACCTGGATGGTGTTAAGTGACCGTATTTCACAGATCTAACGTTACTAAGTAGAACAGCTGCAGAAAGTGATGCAACCTCCAGCCTTGTTAAATAACAACAGGCTTTTCAAGGCTAAGGAAGTTATGCAAAAGTTGGGCAATACAGACTAGTGTTTTCCACTTACAGGTGTCCTCATCGTTTTGCTGAATGGGTGTTATGGTGTACATGGCACCTCTGTTACTTCCAGAAAATGGGGATGCCAGCACCTCAAATTTGGTACCAGGATAGCAAGGGGAAGTTTTTGACTTGAGAAGCACTAAATGACTCTGACTTTCTTTTTACTTACTGCAATAAAGCAGCTTCTGGACTGAAAGTAAACTTTGAAGTCTTGACTGTCATTTTTTGAAGGGGGAAGAAGTCTGGATGGGGAAAAAATTAAGGTTGATTCATCCCCAAGTACAGACAGAAGTGAGTGGATTGAGCAATTTTGCAGAGGCACACATGCAAGTGCTCAGCAAAAAGCCTACTCCCATGTAATCCCCAGGGATAATAGGGAAACTCCAGCACAAGTTAATGAGCTGGAATAACCTTACCATAACCACCCTTCTCAGCTAAACTGTATTTTTATATATCTACCATGCAGCTGTAGGACAAAACCACCAGGGGCTAGGCTTATAGCATTTTAATTGCTTGTATTGTTTAATCTCAAGATTTTATGATTTCTCTTCACTGCTGCTCTGATGCTGCAGGGCACCTTGGCATGTAAGTGTATAGACGCCAGGGTGGCTTTCACTGGAGCCTTTTCCACTCTGCAAAGCCAAGGGGGGGGAAAAAAAAAAAAAAAAAGAGGATCCAGGCCAAGGTTTGCATCCCTGCCCATGTGTGTGTTTTCAGTGAAGAGGTGCTGCTCCCTGTCCTTGCCAGCTCTACAGTGAGGCACGGCAGCGGAGACTTGCCAAAGCTGCCTGCAGATACCACACACCCTTCTCTTGCTAACATCCGTCTGACCCCCTAAGGGAAAGCTAAGTACTACAGAGATCAGCAGATCTGAGCACAACGAGGGTGCAGATGTGATGGGACTCTGCTCACGGCTCCCCAGCCTGGAAAGGGGCAGCCGCGCTCTCCCTCCCACCTTCTCATGGGTATTCATTGCTCATGCTCCCAAGCTGAGCCTTTCCCTGTGCCAGGCCCACTAACTAGTGACATATTTTAGTGGATGAGTTTGGGCCAGGGAGTTGAACTGGTCTGCAGAGGAGCTGGGCAAAGACCAGGCTATCATGGAGCAGGGCTCCCCTTGAGGGGCTGGCCAGCAGCTATTGCATTGAGCCAAGTAATAATGTATAAATATGCTATAATGCATTTGTGTGTTCATAGCTCTGCAGAGGAATGAAAAATAACTTGAAATCCCTGCTACGTTTTGACTGATCCTCCAATTGTAGATAACCCTGCTGCTGTACCATAGCTTCCTGCTGGCTTTCTGGTCTAAAGAAATTTGGAAGCAGAGCAAAGCTCATCTCTGCCTAGGGGAAATGATGAGAAATAACTTTTGCTTACTTGGATGCAGCGTGCTTAAGGTCCTAAGCCACATCTGTGTTTTGCAGGAGCGACGTTTTGCTGTTTGACACTGGAAGTTGCTTGCACGAGGTTTATACCTGGGCTCGGTACACGAGCAGCACACCTGCCGCTATCCCCCAGAGGAAGAGCCACGCGGGAGGTCTGCACCTCGGCCTCCGTGCGCGTCCTTGGAGACAGTCTCCTTGCCAGCACTGCCTGTGACCGTGACTCCTCTTGTTCTAGCGTGCAGGGAAGGCAGAGACTGCTTTACCTGTGATCTTGCAGGTTTGGAGTGGGTCCATCACACTCAGTCTGTGATGCAGAGGGGAGCACCTCATCTCGTGCTAATTCAAGAGTGGAGGGGTGTTTCTGCATGTCTGTCTGGGAGGTGACTAAAGCACCTCCTTTGCTCCTGGGAAACCATGTTGGGAGGCTCGGACTTGGGCTTCACCTTGTAACTGTGAGGGATGCCATTTCATCCCTGGGGGTGTTTAATCAGGGGAGGTTTGTGTTTCCTGCTTTCTTTGTACTGGAGGCGTGGTTGGGATTTTGGCAGGGGCTGCTCTATCCTGCGCCTGCGGTATTTCGAGGCTGGAGGAGTGAGAGCAAGCCTCAGGCCGTGACAGAGAAGGAAGAACATTCCCTGGTTTGGATATCATCAGCTCAGGTGTCTGGACCCCGTGAGCTCCAAGGATTTCACCTGAGCTCCTCCCTCTGCATCAGGGGGGAAGCCCCTTGGGTCCGCAGCTCTGCTCCCGGGCGTCTGCAGACAGCCATGAGGGAGGCTCCTCGGTCCCTGCCAGCGCTTTCGCTTGCCGTGTGTACGCCTGGGACAAGCAGCGGGAAAAGAGGCACCACGTTCATAGCAAGGAATTCAAAGTCCTGGGTTTATGCAGGTGTTTGAAGGAGCTGTGTTCATCCCACCCTAATTTGCTGGATGATGGGGTTTTCAAAGTTACTTCTGCAATCCCTATTCTGGCCTCAAAACCACATGCTTGTTTCTTTTCAGGGGGCTTAGTCTACATCTTCCCAAAACCTCTGGGGCACAGTGTTTAAGCCTCCACTAGCTGGTTATGTTGCATCTCTGTGGCTGCTAACAAGTGCCATTTGGGCAGTAGTGAGGGTAGGTGCTGCCATGATTGTACTTTGAGCCAAGGACATGACAGAAATTTAAAACAACAACAGCAACAACAAATGTTCTCATTGACAGCAGTGAACAAAATACTTCTTGAAACACCTTACATGTCCCTTCACATTACACAGGAGCTGCTATCTAAATAACAAAGGGGAAAGAGGTGTCATTCAAGAGTCATCTAACAGCCTAGAGATGGGCGGGAGGGGGGGCAGAACCCCCAAATCTGTGTGCTTCTGCAGAAGTGCAAATATCTAAGGAGCAAAGCAGGGTGATTGGAAGGCCTGGCCTTACATCCAAGCAGCAACAAACGGGTGTGCAAGAGATTTGAGGAGGAAAGGAAAAGCCTGAAACAAATGGCAAGGAACAGGTAGTTGACTTGAGTGGAGGAGCCAAAAGGCATGCTGGTGGTGCTGAGCTGCAACAACAGGAGTAAGAATGAAAGGAAATTCTGGTAGCAAGACATCATGTTGTCAAGGGGCTGAGAGATAAACTGGCAATCCAGTGCCTGAATAGGCTAAGGTGTCTTCACCCTAAGAATACGCAGCTGGGAAGGGGGGCTGTATTCTGAGGAATGTCTATAGAGTCCTGAAGGCTGAGTAAGAAGAATGCGGATGAACTGCTGGTGGTGTCTCAGTGCATAAAGTAAGGGACCTCAAAAAACCAAAGCCCTAAAAAAGCAAGTTGAGGGGGAAAACTGAATCCCCAGAGGAGGTACAACATGCTATGGGATGTTGGGTGTCATGAGAGCTGAGGCTTCAAAAGCAGATTTGTAGAAGATAAAACTACAGAGCGACCAGACACAGAGAAATTGCATCTGGCTCAAGAGCTGCTTTCCAATATGACAGCTTTTCTGTACAACAGAAGTCACAGCTCACCAGATATCTCTGCTCGTATCTGTAATTACCTGGATTATTTGTACTGGGCAATATGAAAACTGTCACACAATACAGAGAAGCTCCCAGCATCTGAGAGAGAATCAGGGGTGAAATGGTTCTTCCCCCAGCCTGTATTGATACCGGGGGTTACCCCGACCCAGGTGCAGGACCTTGCACTTGGCCTTGTTGAACCTCATGCGGTTCCCCCAGGCCCCCCTCTCCAGCCTGTCCAGGTCCCTCTGGATGACATCCCGTCCTTCTGGTGTGTCAACCACACCACTCAGCTTGGTGTCATCCGCAAACTTGCTGAGGGTGCTCTCGATCTCGTTGTCTAAGTCATTGATGAAAACATTGAACAGCACCGGTTCCAGTACGGCCCCCTGAGGGCCACCCCTCGTCCCCATTCTCCATCTGGACATCGAGCCGTTGACCACTACCCTCTGGGTGCGCCCATCCAGCCAATTCCTTATCCAGCGAACAGCACACCCATCAAATCCATAGCTCTCCAATTTAGAGAGAAGGATGTCGTGGGGGACCGTGTCAAAGGCTTTGCAGAAGTCCAGATAGATGACGTCCATTGGTTTTCCCTTGTCCACCTTTGCGGTCCCACCATCATAGAAAGTCACTAGGTTGGTCAGGCAGGACTTGCCCTTGGTGAAGCCGTGCTGGGAGTCTCAAATTACCTCCCTGGCCTCCATGTGCCTTAGCATCGCTTCTAGGAGGATCTGCTCCATGACCTTCCCAGGCACAGAGGTGAGGCTGACAGGTCGGTAGTTCCCGGGGTCTTCCTTTCTACCCTTTTTGAAAATGGGCACAATGTTTCCCTTTTTCCAGTCCCCAGGGACTTCACCTGACCGCCAAGACTTTTCAAATATCACAGAGAGGGGC
>JMFS01128912.1:0-25301 GCA_000699545.1 Podiceps cristatus | reverse complement strand
GTTTGCCGCGCTGGCCGCCCTAGCCTCGCATCTCTGCTGGCTTCTTTCTTCTTAAAAGGAGTTCGGCCACCCCTCCTGCTCCCAGCCTTTAGAGGATGCCGGCTGTTTGTCCGGAAAATAGGCGGAGTGCTACCTATTTTCAAAATGAAAAAGCCTCACGGTTAATTTTAACGGGTTACAGCATCCTACAGCTGCTTCTGCAATACCCTGCACAGCTGAGCACAGAGCCGAGTACAGGTACCCCTCGCCAGCCCCGCTCATTGGAGTCCAATCTGCACTCTGAAACAGGTTATGTGCTATAAAAGAACATACCCGTCCCTACGGTAAAGGTCTACGGTTGCAGCTCTGATTTCAGCCCTTTCATAAAGGGAGGACGACGACGACCAGGACACAGACCCAACCCACCATCCAACACACTAATAACGGCCGTTAGGTTGAGTGAGTCGCAGCTCTTCCATATGCTGGTCGCTGACTTAATGGATCTTGTTCGGGTTGGATGAGTAAATCCAGGCTAGCCCTGCTGAAATCAGTGCAATTGCTCTGGGTTTGAACTGGGATAATTTCATAGGAGTTGGCCCCGAGAATAATATCTGGACCATTTGAAGTCACTGGCAAAATTTCCATTAACTTTATTAGAATCAGAATCTGGCAATAAGCTCATATTCAGTTTCCCAGAGACACAGCTGAGAATATTCAAGACAGAATATGTTATTTTCAGAAGTGGGGGTTACACCGAGTATTCACTTACGTGAAAAATAAGGTTGCAGATGGGTGTTTTGAGTGCACCAGTCAAGGAGCACTGAAATCCTGGGTATTTAAAAGCTGGGTTTGGAAGGAAAATAGGTATTTTTAAGGAAATTTGAGCATAGGTAGCACAGGGGTGGGAGGAAAGAGCACAGAAGTTGCTTTTGCAACTCTCCCCTTTTTTTGAGTTTCTGAAGATACTCAGAATTTGGAAGTGAGGGTGCGTGTGCCAGCATGGACCCAACGCGCTCTGGTTGCTATACTGCACCCCATTACCTTCATGAAAGAGGTCTGCATCATCCCCTAAGGAGTGGGGAAGGCAACGTCCAGGGAAACTTTTCTCTGCTGATTCATTTATTCACTTTTCTCAGGGCAATGGGCTGGTTTGATTAAATGGGGAGAGGAGGGCTCTAATGTGAGCAACACCCCTCTCCCTCTGCGAGGCGGAGTGGGATCCCGCCGGGAAAACCCAGGTTCCTCCATCAGGAGGAGAGCCTGATGCACAAGCTGTCCCGAGTCCCTCCCAGCCCGCCAAGGAGGTGTTTCACAGCCGCCTTCGGAGGGACATTTGGAGGCTGGGAGGAAGCGCAGGAGCCCCAATGCCAGTGGGAGAGATTTCCCAGGCAGGTGCTTATCCCGCAGGTGGTGAGGGAAGAGAGCAGCCCTGCTGTGCCATTCACTTCCCAGTCTCTGAGCCTGTTTGGATATAGCCTGTGTCACTGCCTCCAGCAAAGCTTTGAAGCCTCCACGACCTGTTTTGGCAGCGACAGAGGGACATGTCCCATCATACGGTTATCTCTGAAAAACAAACCTTTGCACCCGAAGTGTCAGCTCCGGAGGAGCTCCATCCCAGCTCCTCTTGAAGTCAGGCAGAGATAATGCACATTTAGCAACAGACAGTGTTAAACACTAGGGCAGCTGTTGGGCGTTTCTGCTCCTCAGATGCTCAAATGCATATCACCTGTACGTTTCTTATTCTGGAAAAAAAAAAAAAAAATTAAATACTGGCATTGCCATAGAGGTTACTGCAATAAATAGCAGCTGTAATAAGAGTTGGCAGCATTCAGATATCTGAGTTTGATACAATCCGGGGACAGGGACACACAGCAAACCTTCTGGTACTTTCCTGTTATCTTATTCTTAAAGGTAAATTCCCGTGTGTAGCTCGGAAGCTAACATTCTCCTTACAAAGTCATTGCACCTTTTGTTAAGTTTGACTTAAGTCTCTCACTTTTTTCCTGCAGTGCTTCTCACGGATGTACACTGCTTCTCCCTGGAAATGCCTCGCATGTAGATGTGAACGCTTCCAAAATTTGGAAATTCAGCTAATGTTACCAGACCTGGGAAAGTCACTTCGTCACTCAGCAATTTGCTAAGGGGTGGAAGAATTACGTCTTCTTACAGAGGTCACCTATGGTGACAGAGTTCAGATATTTCTGCCATCTGTAAGGACAAGTTTCTGCGGATGATTTTAAGACTTTGGAGGAGAGCTGAATACCTACATCTCTGGAGGTGTGTGAAGGCTCTATATTCAGCAACTGCTGCAGGCTGACATGTTTTGAGAGTTAATTAAGCATACATTGTAGTGCTACCGGCAGAATTTTTCGCTTCGTAGCATACCCGCCATCCTAAACTTTGCGGTCACATGTACTTTCACTCAACCTTTCCTTTCACTGTCCTAGCTTCAAAAATGCCGTGGATACAGGCTTCTGGGTACCGTTCGGGGAGTCAGCTTTCCCTGCTCATGGCGGACATCTGGTGGCAAAGCGGAGAAACTCGGTCTGTCCTAGGAAGTTTTCCTTGTTGTAAGTTAGTAATAAAAGCCCCACCGCCTTTTTTTTTCTTAAAAAAACCCCACCCCCCCAAAAAAAAACCCAACAAACAACACGCCCCCCCTGAAAAAAAACCCACAAACAAAAAAACCCACCAAAAAGTATTAATTCAAATGAGTCTCCTACCTCCCCCAGAAAAATCCTCATTTAATTTTCTGCCCCTAAGCTTAACTTCAGGCTGTATTCAAAACCGCGCACCTGCTCCGCGCTTTGTGGGGAACGTATTGTACGCGTGGCCGTGAACAGAGCCTGTACCCCGCAGGACTCCCGCTCCAAGACGTGGCGTGGTGCCAGCGAGGATTAACTGCAGCAGTTAATTCCTTCTGGCAGTGCCAATGTTTAGGTTGTACGTGATTAAAAGCTGGGTTACCTGTTTCTAGCCAAAAAGGATTTGTTGGGGTTTCAGTTGTTTTCATTTAGCAAATCGTTCCTCGCTCTTATTTAAGCAAATTAGGTTTCTTGGTTGTTTTATGCACAAGTTGTGAGGAGCAATTCCAGCCATATGAAACGCTGAAATGGTAAAGAGGTAATTTAACTGCTGTTGGAAGCTTTCCTAACAACAATAATAATAATTTAAAAACCACCACTAAAATAAAAAAGAAAATAAAAAAAATATTCTATTACTATGCCTTAAAATACACCATCTCATTTGTATTCATGAGGAGGTATATGCAAAACCTTTGTCGATGCTCTTAGGTGTACAGCTTCCCAGGCACCAGGATTACGCCTCTCTAGCAAAATGATGCGCCTTGAATTCAATTTTTTTCAGGACCAATAATATGCTTTTGAATATACCGTAGAACTTACTATTCTAGGGATCTCTCCTCCACCTCCTGAAAACAGAAGAGACAATTATTTTTTATAACTCTGCATTCCTACCTTCTCTCCAGCTGAACCGTCGGCTGCCAAAGCACCTGCGACAAACCCAGGTTCTTGCACTTACAGGGTCAGCAAGGACGCTGCAGTAAGGGCAGCTCCTGTCTTCACACTCATTTTGCCAAGCAAAGGCAGGTAATTTTTTAAAGCAACATGGAAATGACATTTGCTTTCTAAAAAAACCACAAAAAACCCACAAAAAACCCCCACAACACCAAAAAAAAAACCCCAAAACTAAAAAACCAAGCCAAAAAGAACCCCCCAAACTATGTTGTACAATAATGTCATAGCTGGAATGGACTATTTGCAGTGCTGCTCTTGGAAAGTTTGAAAATGCAAATATGCCTCCTAATTTTAGTGTACTGGTTTCCAAGGTCTGCTTGTGAAATGGGAAAGAGTTTTTTTGAGTATAATCTTAGTTCAAAGATCGAAGCAGGCTAAAAACAGTATTTGCTATGAAAGCTCAAATTTTTCCTTTCGCTTACCGAACTTACTTTCTCCACTGCAAGTCGGGACAGTTGAAAAATAGTAACAACATCTTATTTGCACATACCAAACCACTACTTTCTTTACTCAGAAATCTCATCTAAAAATATGCAATGATGGTTTCCCAGATCAGAACACTTTAAAAAGCAGCTATAAATATTAATTCAACAACACAAATGGACGGCTATCCTTGCAAAAGCAAACAGTTAAAAGTGAAGTAAGTCCCAGTGTGCATTTCACAAACAATTCCGACTCTATTCCAAGCCTGGCCACCATCTCCACCCTATCAAGGATATACTTATGTGAGAACAATTATAGCTTCACGTTTATTTGAGGTCAACGGTATCAAGTTTTAAGGGAAACTGACCTGAAAAGGAAGCAATTAAATAAATATTAATATATCATATCATTAATGTATTTTCTCTGAGCTGTTTCATGTTATTTGCACTTTATTTTTGCTAGTAATATTTCTGCTGTTTAAAACTGAGGAAAGTAAATCGTCGACTATAAAAGGGAAACAGCAAAATCTGCTCTGTAAGGGCTGTGAATTAGACTGAGGTAACCAGAAAGGCACTTACACATAAAAAGTAAGTGAAAAATCAGTAAATGTAGAAATATATTAGCCAACATGAGGCAAGAGTCTACCTTCAGCCTCCATACAGCTGCCGTAGGTAACCACAGCAGCAAAGATGCAGCTTGTAATCCATCTAAACTGGGCTGCAGGCATACCTGTGTTGCCATCAGACCTTCCGCCAGCGTGCAGATACGCCCACGTCGATGTGTAACGATTACACCAGTACAAAAGACGCAGCGCCATGTCCAGACGTCGTCGATGGCTTCAGCTGGTGTTTGTGTCCTCCAGCGAGGTCTTAAAGAAAGAACTGGGTTTCTTCTGAACGATGGCAACCAGGAGAGGTACCTGGCTGTGGGCACAGGAACGCTGCAAAAAGAGATGACGAGGGGAGGAGAGGTCCTCACACCGTCCTCGGCTGGTGTCGGCTGGTGAGCTGTCAGCTGACGTCCCTCCTTGTACATTGTCTGGTGTACTGAGCAGGAAAAATTAAACGCTGATTGGGGTAGCTCATAATGTGAGGATGAACTGAAAGACTGTGGTTTTAGCAGGTAGATCATGACCTTCAGGCTCATGTGAGGCACAATGAATGGACGCTAAAATTACTCTATGATAGGTTAAGGCTGGGAAAGGATGAAGAGGTAAAGGGGAGTCCACATGTCGATCTTTACCAGACTCTCCATTTTCAAATATTTGATCTGGATTTAAGTTCTAACGCTTTAAATTAAAAAACATGTACTAGTAACCCTAACTCTGGCTTACACTTTTGTTCAGCAATTAATTTATGTTTGTTCTTTTTTCATAGAGCCACACACAAGCAGAAAGCTTTTCTGTTAGGTCAGTTCAGCTTTAAACCTTGGCAAATTAACAGAAAGGGCTAAATTAACAGAAGAGCTCTCTTTCAAGCGTTGGAAACTCTTTTGAAGCTTGTAGGAGCTGCCATTTCTGCCCTTGTGCCAGTGGGTATTTTGAACAGTGAGCTCCGTGACCACGTAAAAGCCATTGCATCGGAGTAAAGAAACTGGAAAGCAAACATGAATGGTTTCAAATACTATATATAACTACAGAATTTGCTGTGTGTTATCAAATGGGAGTTACACTTCATAGGTTTAGGAAGATTTTAATCCAAATAGTCTATCCATTAGAAAGCTGTACGCCCAACACACTTGGGTTTCTTTGTTTTAACTCCTCCTGTTTTCTTGAAGGAGGAAAGACTCCCAAGATGGTGCAGGACTCTGCATTAGCCAGTTAATAGAATTAGGGAATAATTTCTATCTCAATGTGGTAAGGATGTGGTTCAGATGTTTTCCCCCAGATATTACACATTTTTAGACAAAAGAAAAACTATTTTTAAGATACAGGGGTCTGGTTGTCACCTTTTGTTTTGGAACAGGAAAAAAACCAAACAAAAAAACCCCAAAAAAACAAAGAAGCAAGACCAATGACAACAATTAAGTAAAGAACAGCTGTTAAAATTGCTAACAAATAATGCAGAATGGGACTGGAAAATATCCCGGAGGAAACAAAACTAGGGAAAAAAAAATATTCTGAAGTATTATTCATAGTAACTCTGACGAGGCCTGCTCTGATCAGTGCGCAAAACATGTCTTTTCAACAACACTTTGCAATAAAATTGGGAGAGACCCAAACAGCATGAGGCCACAGCAGGGACTGCCAGATTATTTAAGTCTGAAAATACAAGCGCCGTTCCCAGCAGCATCCCGTTGTAGAGGCGGCTGTACTCGGACTGCCTGTCGCTCACCTATTTGCACAGAAGGGTAAGTCTTCAAAGTCCCTAAGAACCCTCTAAAAATAAGTGTCGGAGGCTGTTCCCCACTGCATTAGGCTCAGAAGCTGTTTTGTACCAGAAAGGCAAGTGGCCTCGCACCCATCCCACCCCTGTGGACGTCTCCTGGGTAGGGCAGCTGCAGGGAGCGCAACGGGCAGCTCGGTGCCTTCTCCCAGCCGCGGCCATCACCGAGGCTTCCCCGCTGCTGCCCTACCCCTGCTTGCGGCAGAGCTGCCACCCAGGCGTTTTCGCCTGCCTTGTGGCCTCCTCAGGCTCTGGGGGATAAAACGCATTTCCTTCAGTGCTTTGCTGCTTACGGACGTTCAGCAGAAACCACTCGGTTTCATTCACATTCGCTTTAAAAAATGCCTCACACGGTGCCAACCCAAACATGGGTATTTGGGGAAAAAGCAGGGTCTCAGAAGGGACGCTGCACAGGACAGCAAGTCTACAAAGGCACTTTTAGACATGAAGAACTGTAGCACCTTAAAGAAAAACCTCAGAAAACCCTAATGTTTTATAGCGAGTCTTTTCTTTCATATTTCCCAAACAAAGGACTCCCTCATCCCCCAAAGAGGATATTTTTCAACACCTGTCCTTACTATCATTAGTTTTTTAAGGGAACAGTTTTCAACCAGGAGGAGAAGGGACACGAGTTGTTCCCACATACCATTTAATGTTAAGATTTAAGAGGTGCACATTGCAATGATCATTTTCTTAACAAGTCGGGAGAAGAGCTGAGATAAGTGGCAGTCGTGTATCAATTTAAGCTGAAGAGATGCAGCTGCTACTGTGCACTAAAGTTTCCATGCCAGCTCAAGATGAGGTAACTCAGAAAAGAGAATCGTCTTTTTTCTTCCTACGGGAAATGTTTAGAGGTTGACAAAAAAGATTTTATACATTTGCCTTCTGGAGGTAGGTCCTACAATGATCACAGAGAAAGAAATGTGGTTTCTTTAAAGGCTATTAGGAGGAAGTCTTGTAAAAAAAAAAAAAAAAAAAAAAAAAAAGAAAAAACAAAACCAAACCAAAAAACCCTTCCACAACTATTTGTGTGTTCTTAGCCTTCTCTAAATTAACAAAATCTACTCTTCGGTGAAGCAAAAGTGATAACCAGCTAGTAATTGCATTGCTTATGGGAGGCTTCACGTTTCCGGAGCAACAGCACGCCTGTAATGCAAGGCTTGTCTTTGTTGCACTGTTGGCCCAAAGCAGAACTCAAATTTTCTGCCTCGGCCAGCTCGCGCGCGAGCTCCGAAGCCTCCATCCCTCCCGGGGGATGCCAGCAGCCCAGGCCTGGCTGAGCCCCGAGGGGATGCAGGCTGAGAGGTGGCGGCTGCAGGTGCCCAAGCTGGGAAAGCCAGCTGGGAGGCGGCCACCCTGTGTCGCTGGGCCGTCACTCAGCGTGACTGCTCCCCTGAGCTAGCACACTCGCGCGGGCCAGCACAGCTGTGGGTGCAGGCTTGCAATCGTGGCACCGAAAAGCAGGTAAGACCTGCCCTTGCCAGCCCCGGCTCCCGCAGGTTGTTTGGGAGGGACGCGGGCAGCTGCTCTGCTTTGGGTCCGCGTGGGTCTTTGCTCGTATGTAAAATGGTGCCTTGCACAGGGTGGAAAGTGTAACCCCCAATGTGTTGGTACTGTTTTCATATTTAACAAGTACAGTACTATAATAAATAATGTAAAACAATAAATAAATAATGTCAACTAGAAGATAGGGTTAGCTTAAGCCAAGTACCTCCGGCGTGTAGGAGTACTTTGCCTGTGTTGAGTAGGTGGCTCAGCTCAGAGGAGTTTTGGGGAGAGCTGCTATGGCAGCTCCAGAGCTGCATCCCCTTTTTTGCACCGCACAGATGGTCACGTTCAGAACAAGATCTCTGCACCTTACGGATCCCTTGCTGTCAGACTGACACATGGACAACTTTCAAATAGCTTATTCTACTCTTTGCCAGAGGACTTTTCCAGCAAAAAATCCAACAGCCTCAGAAACAAGCAATTAAAAGGCCATTTCCAGGCACTTTTGAGATATGCAGTGTTAGTCTGAACACCACATCTCAGACACCAGGAGCTGCGCAGTTGCATTAGCCGTGGTGCTCTGCCTGGGCTTTCTAGCTGGAGCAGGAGCTGGGGTGGTGGGGCAGCCCCTGCAGACACACATGGGGCTGCAGGATCCTCATTTGAAATTAGACGTTGTTGAGACTGCTCTCTGGGGTTGAACCCCCGGGTAGGGAAGGCTCATGTCCACGCCACTGCTCTCTTACCCCACGGGACTGCTGCTGGCCTGCGCTCAGCATCCACCCATCTCAGGAACCGTTTGAGACAACGCTAGTTGGTCCAGGCCACAATAATGCCCGAGACTGCTGTGTTCAACCGTGCGGACGATCCAGTCCCAGGACCTAGGAAGGTAAGGGGGCACTGCTCGACGTACGGGCACGGACGTACCGTGAGCGCCTGCCACGCCGCCACGCAGGCTGGCTGCTTCGCGAGCATCCTTTGTGGCAGCCTAGGGAAGGCACCACTCTCGGCCCTGGTCAAGCAACTGCGATCTGTGGTGATTAAAAACACGACTCACTTCAAAAGGCTACCCAAGGTTTTGGGCAGTATTTTCTAACTGCTGGGCAAAGCTCCCAGTGGAAATACAGCGTTTGACTTGTGAGGGAAACATTTCTAAGCTAACTTCTTGCTTAGAGTAATTCTAGTCTCTTACGTCGTCTTTATTTCACTCAGCTTTGAAGGGACAGAGGAGACAGATAATTAATTATAAAAGACAGTTTTAAAAAAAAATAACCAGTCATTCCAGAGTCTTACAGCCCCAAGACAAAACCTATACACCAGTGACAGCATATGGGCCTCTGTTAGTGTGGAACCAAATGCCCGCAGCTGATCTCCATTAGAAAAGCCTCTCTTCACTTCCCTCGCCCAAAACGATAGGGAAATCCATTTCATTTCCTTCAAACCATACGACAACATTTGGCAAGTTTTGTTTCCTCCCATTTAAAATAGAATAAAGCAATAAAATATGATAATAATCCACCCAGTGATGTTCCAGTTTCACTTATGTGATGTTCAGAACAGTTTGTGGCAATAAAAGGAATGGGTACTTGAACGAGGTATTATGGTTAGCAGCTTGAGGGAAGATATATTTAGTTTAAATACTAATAATAGCTTAATAGCAGCAAGGCAAGATAATGGAATGTGACAGATGTTGGACGTTCTCTCTTTGCGCTGTGCCAGATGTATATTTTAAATTACTGTTTGCATCACGAAAAGGCCAAGAGGCCTCAGTTTTGGATTCAGGGCCTTACGGGGCTGAACTCTGCAAACAAGTATTCAATCACTTCCCTAAAAATAACTTGTCATTTCTATTTTTATCATGCATATCAATATTTTTGCATAGGCTAGTCTTCACAGAGCAGCCCTAAAAGTGGCACTGTCAAAAAGTTCACATGAAAGCCCATTTATTTCCCTGCGCAGGTCGTTCAGCAGCAACCTTGGCTTCATTCACCAGTAACCTTGGCCGTGGGGAATACTGCTTGGCGAGGTGAGGGCTGCAGGCTGGCTGCCTGGACTGAGAACCAGAGCTCCTGGGAGATCACTTCATCTGGGCAGTCAGACGGTGCCACTGGGAATCGGAGGAACCCTTTCCAAGAACAAACGTGTACGGATATTATAGACTCTTTCTTTGAATTAGGTTAATGCCAGGAACACTCTGCACAACTGAGCACTATCACAAGAAAGATTTTTTAGTATTTGCCCTTCAGAGTCACATTTGAAGAGGCAAAGAGTTTATACATAATGTCAATTGTGGGTTAATTTTATAGAAACCACTCTGAAAATAACAGTGTTGACTTCTGTGTTTTTCTTCCACTAGAGACATCTGATATTCATTTCCAAGTTATTCATCAGTAGTAGGAACTCGGCCTGGATTTCTAGACTCAGGCAGTGCCCATTCCTTCCAATGCTTCCAGCACTGAAAATGCATCCGCATTGGTCCGTATTATGCCCTGAAATACATTTTTGTAGACTTGATGCCATCAACAGTATTTTACAGAAGCTGTAAATTAGTAAATCATTGGGCCAATGCTGCAGGAGGAGTAGGAATTTCCAGCTCACATCCTCTTTACCTTGTCAGAAGCAAAAAATCTCTATAGTGCATGGCGTAAGAGGTGCTTTCCCGTAACAACTCTCCAGATTAGGACTCTATTATAATTACACGCCGAGATGAGCTGATGTTACTAGGAATAACTCCGAAGGGTCAGTGTTGTCTTCCATCTGGCTGCTCTATGACTTGGTGAGTTACCGCAGTCTTTGCTCCAACACCAAAGTAACTCTCAGGAGTTACAAGCAGCAAGCAGACAACCTTCCCCTGTCCTCCCAACAGGCACCATTTGGGGCTGAATCGCTCACACACCGGAGGACATCCCCGCCTCATGTCTCCAACTGCACTCCGAGCTCCTATCACTCATCAGAGTGCCTAGATGTCCCAACACTAACGATGCCTCTGTGAGAAAGAAAAGGCCCATTTTCACCTGGGGAATTAAGGAACAGAGAGAATTAAACACTCCTTCCATGGTTAGATGAGAAACCAAGAGCTGAATCCTGTTTTTCTGATTCCCAACCAATGCTCTATGCATTAGCCTATTTTTCCTCCAATAACAGATTCAAGCTGTGACAGGATTCTGACATATGGATTACACACACACCCCACACACACACACCCCCCCCCCAAAGTTTTATGAACATTTGGGTTTTGAGCAGCCACTGTCACCACCATGTTTCTTCAAAGAGATGCTCTGAACTGTTCTAATGAGCATCAGCCACAATCTGAAATAGGGAGAAAGGGAAAAATGGTTCACAGATCCTCAGAGCTACTATGCGGATATGTGGTTAGGATCAAAGGGGACTGCAGATGACAACAGCAGTGCTTAAAAGAGATCTTAAGAGCTGTGTTTTCTTGCACAAGGTTTTATACAACCACACCACTTTGTTCTCAAATATTTAAACAGGTTAGTGACAGTGAATAAACTATAACAATTATAACATGACAACATATTGAAGCCAGTGTGGTGAAAGTGCTTTGTATTCCTAGGCACCCTACGGTCGTCATCATCTTCAAAATTTGACCATAACTCAGATCCAAGAAAGTATTAGAACAAACCAGGCTGCTAACAAATGAATAACTAGATATATCCTTGATCAACTACTTCCTTTACATAGAGGCCTGTATGTTGACTATACTACAGTGCCATCGATAAAATCTTTGGCTGCTTAAATCAGAGTGCACAGTCTGTGCTGTGGAGTACAGTTGCAACATGACAACCCTTCGCAAAGGTGTTTTTTAGTTCAAGCCGTTCATGAATGAAAGAAAATTCGGCTAAGATACACTAAGCAAATAGTAGTAACAACAACTAAGCAAAACTTCCCTTCATCTCCCACCAACGGATTTCCCAAATTATTTGTTAGGGGGATTTCTATATAAGACAGCCTACAGATCTCCCCTTCTTGGTCTTATGTATTTTTTTTTTTCTTGAAGTGTCTCAAAATAACTTTATAGATTCTACAAAGTTTCCTTCTAAATGACCAATAAGATAGAAAAAAATAGGTGTAAGATGCTATTAACTACTCTGAGAGTTATTAGGTATTTCTGTGCACTTGTTGGTGAGCATGCCTCCTTGGGAGGCAATATGAGCTTTGGATTGTGGCTCGGAGGGAAAGTCATGGACACACACAAGCCATGAAAACACCACTCTCCAAAGAACAGAGTCAGTAAGTGAAGAGGCAGAGATCTCACACTTCCCAGCTCCCAAATAATTTCCAGCAGTTGTCATATGGCTACTTGTCTCTCATCCCAGGCCCCTTCCAAAAATGACACGGGCTTTACTGCTGAATATAACAGAGTGAGCAGGACCAAGCATTGCTGCCGTAGGAAGCGGCACAAGTCTGCAGGACTGAGCCTTTCCAACCCCTTCCCTGAAACCTGCCTCTTCCCAACACCCTGTTCCTCCAACTTTCCTTTGCTTCTGCAAATCCTTCTTGAGGGTCCATACTCTTACAACTCCACCTCCTCCAGAACATACTCCCCACAAGGACAACAAAAGAAAATACTTCACTAATACGCTTTTATGCATCCTGCTTTCACTCATTCTGCTTTCAAAGGATTTCCCAGATATCTATTTTCAAAGGATCTGGTATGGAAAACACTGGGACAAACAGTTTGCTTTGTTTGTTTATTAAAATGGAAAGTTACCTTTAGTTTTAGTTGTGGATAAGCTTATCATAGCTCTTTTATCATTTTTAATTTCCATTTTCATTATCTGTGCACAAGCTATTTTTGCTGGAAAACGTGATAGAATTTAAGTTTAAGAATATTTGTCAGTTGTAGTTACAATTGTTAGGTGTGCTTTTATTGGAACTGAAATTAATAGTTGATTGATTTAAATTAGCAGTGACTGCATAAATGAAACATCCTACATCATGGTAGCACTGTAAGGGAACTATTTACTTTACAAAAGCTTTTGAATCTTTTCCAGGGTAGAGAGAACAGGAAGAGTTGCAGAAGAATAATAAGATACAATCAATGCAAGACCCGGAGGGACTGGAGCAGGAGGAAAAACTCAGTGTGGGTATCACCAGAGCACTGGGAGCTATTTAAGCTGGTTGAACAAAACCAGCTACTGAAATCACAACCTACCCTCAAAACAACTCTGAAAAACTGCTTCCACAACTTCCCTCTGCCATTGCCCCTTACCCAAAAGCCTTGCTGGCTCTGCTTTGGGCTGCCTGGGGTCTTCCCCCGCCTGTTGGGGGGTAGACCCAGAAGTCCCTATCCCTCACATGTGGGAGGCCAGCACCTTTCAATTCTCCTCCCTTTGACCCCATGGCCAAATCACCTCAAGTACACCACGGCTCCTTCACCGCAATACCTGTCCTGGGAGCATCTGACACCCGTATAGTGACTGCGACCCCTGTGAATATTAGCCATAAACACAAAATCCAAAGGGAAGTTATAAGCTATTCCCCTCACGTAGTAAATAAGTGGGTGAAATAATATTACTTCAGTCATTTAGGTTGGATTTTAAAACATATTTAAGGACCAAACATGCTGGGATGCACTAGAAGAATTTCTGAAATCACAGTAGGAATTCCCATCAATTTAAATACAAATCAGGCAATTTAAGAACTTTAGAAAATCCCATGTGTATATTTCCATGCAACAAGTGCTTTAATATCTTTAAAAGGTGTCTTTTTGCTCATTGCCAGTGCAAATTGACATGTTCAAAATACAAACTTGAAAATATACTTTTATCACTGTATTCAAATAATTACTTAGAGTATTTAACTGACTTAATAAATTATTCTCCTTTGTTTCACTTCTGGTACATTTGCCCTTTTTAGCAGCATCATGGATCTATTCAGTCCACTGCAGAATAGACCAAATGATAGTCTTTCCTCACATCCTTTCCCAAACCCAGTATAACAGCATTTGCAAATTATCTCTTTTTTTTCCTGTTGATGGCTCTGGCTGATTATAATTTACAGTCATCTTGGATTACTATATATTAACAAAGTCCCTTGATAAGATAGCCGGCACATGTTCAAGGTCTGTTCAAATTCAGCCTCCTTGCACTTATCACAGTATTAGCTGAAGTCATTGTGAAGTTTCTTGGTTTTCAAGCTTGTCTTAAAAAGCTGGCAATTAAAAGAGATGACAAAAGAGAAAGTAAGAGTGGTAAATCGTGAAAGATTAGGTTTTATTCTCAAATGGGTTTGCAACCTTAAGTTTGCAAACCTAGAGCACGCGTGAACCAGACGCCTGTAGGTTTAAGAATGCAATTCGCAGCAAGATAAAGGTTTTGCTCACATGAAATGTGTGTGTGTGCATATGTACACAGAAGAGACTGTGAATCTAACAGCCTTTTTAGTTATTCAGCATTTGCCTTTTCTATAGACGCTTTCTCAAAAGTGCACTGAAGTGATGCAGATCCTTGATTTCTTTTGACCAGTTTATTAGTTTATTTTTTATTAGTACAGTTTGCTTAGCTTATTGGGGACTTCTCTAGCGTGATACTTCCCAAACATCTATCAGTGCAATAAAACTGAATGAGAGCAACTCCCATTTAATCAGATCTGTATGAAGGAAAAGGTAATTCAACAAACACTTACCCAGCGCCAAGGTTTTAAAACTGATGGTTAAGCAAGAGTTGACAGATGTGTATTTGTAAACTCCAGCGTTTTACACAGGCTAAACACAACTGCAAGCACAAATACATCCTCAGGTGCACCTACACAATCCAACATCTCTCCCTGGTGTGTAAAGTCTATTAGTCTTTTGGCTGTTAACATCCATATGACTGCAGGATAAATTTTAGATTTTTTTTTTTTTTAATTTGCAAATTGCTAAAGTTGGTTAGCTTTTTTTCCAAATAGGAAAAAGTGCAGCTCTGTAAGTAAATTTAAGCTTACTAACAAACCCACTTTTCAGACAATGCAACTGCACAAACTGCAGTTTGGATAATAGCGACTCTGTTACTGGTCATGTAGATAGCAGAGAACTGTCTTTGACTTTCCCAGGCCAGGTTAAGACTTTTTAGGTGCTAGCAGCTAGAAAAAAAACAATCTTTTTACTTGTTAACTGAGCAAGATAGTCCATGAACATGAAGCTTCTCTCGCTGCCTTTTTCCATTCACTCTTCAGAACCAAACTGAGATTTGAATTAATGCACAAATCTGACAAAGGACAAAGCAACATTTAAATTTCCATTGATAAATACCCAGGCAAAAGCAATTACTACTTCTACAGTGGCTCATTAAGAAAGTGTTCCATTAAAGCTGTAGAGTTAAATAATGAAGGAGATGACAGAGTTAAGGTTCAGCGTGCTGCTGTGCAAATGTGAAAATGTTTGTGACATGCTCAGGTAGCATTTTCAAAAGGCAGGATCTTTCTCTCTGTACCTACCTTAGTTCTTCCTAACGTCTCTTTACTGACAAAGAGAATCTAGTCAGTTTTGTCTGGCTGAAGATGGAAGGAACCAAACAGGCTACAAAGGGTTGCAGGCACATGGTAAAGGAGGGAAGGAGTTAAGCCGAACACCACGGCTGCTCTAGCTGAGCTCAGAGTGCAGGAATATGGGTTTAAGCTGGGTGTGTTGGAGGGGGCTGAATACTGGGCTGCAGAAGGAGCCCAATGCCATTATATAAAATATGAAGATCAGAGTAGGGGGACGATCTAAAAATGCTGGATAACGCCAATATGACCACTGACTGAATTCACATAATCAAGTTACCATCTGCATTATGGCTTTGGCTAGGTATCACAGCCCTCTCTAACCCTGTTGCTACAGTAAGGACAGACAGCGATAACTGCCAGAATATCATCTTGCTTAACAGTTGGCTTGGTTTCTGCTATTGTGCTCAAATTTCACATTGCAATATCTCTGCGATAACGAGACATAAATGGACGGTGCTAAGCACCAAGCATCACTGATTACTTAGTAGAGGAATAACCAGTGTGATCATGTCCCGTGACCAGCCCACAGAGTTTTACACTTCTGGCGTACTCACGTTGTACTATCCTGTACATTAATTTATCTTGATTCATCTTTCGAGTATTTAGTGAGTTTGTTCTTGCCCCCTTTACTCCTATTGGGAAGCTGTTCCAGAAGTCCAGAGCTCTGATACTGGGAACCCTCTTACTTGCAGCGTAAGTTATTTATGGCCAGTTTATACTCATGCTTCTAATTTGATGCTGCAGACTCTGCAGATGGAGAGCAAAGAGTTACAAAACGCAGTCCGTATCCTCAAGAGGCCAATACTTCAAAACCAGTGTGGAGCTCTTAGCCTATACCTTTCGTTAGGGAACCTCAAACTGGTTTAGAAGCCTGCAGCAGATTTCTTATTGCCTTTAGCAAAAGCGGGGAGAACAGAAGCGTGATGCTCTTTGCAATGATCCATGCGCACCTTTAAACAGCTCAGGTACTTTGCTCAGTGGAAGTGTGTTGAGGCTAAGATTCTTAGGATTACATGAATAAAGCATCTGGAACACTAACTTTGAGAAGCAAACCCTCTGTATTAGTTACATAGCTTTGTCTGTCAAAAACCAAGAGTGATCTCCAAATGAGAGCAGCTGCTACAAATTTCAGGTGATACAACTGCCCTGTTTCCATTTCAGCTGGAAAGGCCTACTGACCTCGCTGGCTCTAGCATTACCTGAGGTGAGACCAGAGGAGATACAGTGTTGGGTCAATAGATACCGATACCTGCGAATCCAATACTGATACCTGTGTATCTAATTCAAGCGTTTGCTTTCTGAAACTGTATCCACCTGCACTGCTTTTTATTAACAGGCCATTATGAATGTGCCACTGGCAAATTCTAATTGGAAACGTAAACACATCCCTTGATACCGTCTAATATGATTTATGAAGAACAGAGAACGATCGTGGGATACGCGGCAGTGAAGATGTCAGGAGCGGCGGAAAAAACCTCCCACCCAACGCTCCCTGCCGGTAACAGGCTAGTGTGTCCCAAGTCTCTTTGGTAAGACAGAAGTCCTTCCACTGCCCGCAGCAACTCTGAAAGTACAGGTCACCGGTTTTTAGGAGCATTTGGCTCTACAGTCGGCCGTGGTTCCCCGGCGGGGCAGGGGCCGCTCTCCTCAGGTCCTTGCGGGAGGCACCGTGGAAATCTCCACCCACAAGAGCAGAGGAGCGAGTTACGGGTTTCAGCACATCAGACAAACCTGCACTCCGCTTGCCACCGGTGCTGCAAAAAGAGATCAGCTGAAGACCTGGCTCAGCAGCTCTTGCTGGGTGCCGTGGCTTCTTTGCCCACACCAAGACGTATCTCCAAATCCATGTGGACTGATTTTCAGGGGCTTTGGTCTAACTCTAGGAAGACGGAACAGGGACACCAGCCTGATCCTGACAATCTTTAGGGGACACCACACACATCCAATGATGATTAGTTCCCGTATGCCATAGAAAAGTTCATTTAAGTGGGAAATTTTGTGGAGAGGAGGCATTCTTAGAGATGAAATAAGCTGCAGACTATCCAAAGCCTGCAAGGCTTTTTGGGAAACTGCTAAAATTGTGGGAAAGAGCACAGGGAGAACAGATTGGGAACAAAACTTCTTGTCTACAAGGCAATAGTCATGACATTCCTACTTTGTATGCATCACATTTGGACTGCCCAGAGCTACTAATTTAGAGAACCCTATCAATTCTGTCTACATTTCCTCAGAGAATTTGCAGGAGACATAAAGGAGGAGAAAGTGAAGTCCAGGGATATAGACAATAAGAGCGAAGAAAACATAACTGAATGTCCTGTGGTGAAATTAAATTTGATAAACTCTCCGCTTAAAAGATAGAGAGACACTCAGTCAGAAATATGCATTTCCCCTGACATACAGAAATACGATGGTATGCCAGAGGAAAAAAATACCTCAAAACAAACAAACAAAAAATATCAAACATTTCAGAAGACAAGCTATTATTAAGTTAGCTGAAACGAAAAAGAAATCACTGGCAAATTGGAAAAGAACATCCCTTAGGTCAATATGACAAATTTGTTATCCTGCATGTGGGAAAACATCCCTTGCAAAATTTGAACTTCACAGCTGGATAAGAACACATAAGCAAGTTTAATGCAGAGCATAAACTGTTGGTTGTCACCATCAACAACAACGTATGATCAGACCACGTAAATGAGAAATGACCGGCCTCTCTCCCTTCGTTTAAAGCCTCATGGAAACGCAGATTTACCAGGGTGTCTCCATTTGATGCCTGGCCAAGGTTCTCTTGTGGATCTACTCAAAGCCACTTAACTGTGTTTGAAAAGGGTTAAGTGGCAGATCCTAGAATCCCCTCGATCTCTCCTTAGCCTCTGCCTAGCAGCATTGCATTTCCATTTGAACTACAAATGACCCGGTACACACAATCATGTAATTCATATTTATATAAACAGAGGGTACCATATGTATAATTTGAAAGTTTTCTGGGAGGGGATGCATCGTAACTAAACTCCTACTTTTCCCTTGGGGAAACAACCCCATTTGTTTTTAATTAACTTCAAAGAAGAAAAGCATTTTCCCCTCTGTGTCAATAATTTAACAGAAATTTGTCATTTCTCTCCACAAATCAAACTTTCAGAGTTGCTGTAACCGTTAGCAGTGCAGCAGCGACACACACACATGCAAGCACGCACCCACACACACACAAACATACAGAGCACGACAACACAATGCAATGGTCCTGCAGCAATTTCTAACCATGGAAATTGAGTTTAGTTTCACTGAATTGCCAGAAACCTTTCCACACTGGGGAGTTGTATTTCCAAGCACATACCGTGGGACCAGGACCTTTGGTGACATGTTGTTCCAATTTAATTGAGGTCAGGCCATGGGCCAGCCCTTTCAAATCATAACCAGCATAGAAATTACCTCCTACAAAACACCACAGAAAAGTGAGACTGCAGCAGTGAACCCAGGAAAGCTTCATTTCAGGGTCAGTGCAGCTTTAAGCACCGTTAACGTTTTTTTTTGCCCCCAGAGTTTGCCCAAGAGCTGTTTTAGGGAAGGCTGAAAGGACACTGGCTTTATTTGGAAATTTATGTTGCCCTGATTGCCTAATTCAGAATTTGAGGGAGAAAAATGTATGAACATTTGAGGTAACAGATTTGGATTAGAAAACTTTACATATAAGTCTTAGGCAATTGTCGCTTTTTTTCCAACCCATTCACTGTCTGCAGCACAGAGCTAGGAAGACATTATTTTCAAAAGAAATTAAGAGGAAAAGTGTAGCAATGTCTATTGTCTATAATAAAGTGTACAGTTTAATTTATAGCCAATCTCTCCCAGTTTTAAAAATCTGCAAATACATTACCCGAGCCATGTAAGAGCTGCAGCTGTGCCTCAATGGGAGCAGGTTTAACCCCGGATGGCAGCCGGTTGCTACTCCCGTGCTTTCAGATCCCCGCCTGTCAAAGCCTGAGCACAGTCACTGGCCATCCTTTGTGACTGAGCCCTGCTAAGAGCTTTCTCCAGTTACTTGCTTCTCCGCAGAAGGGGTTACTAGCAGCCTCCTCACTTGTGAGACTGATTTTAGGTCAGACTACAGCATTTCATAATGGGTTATAATGCTTGATAGACCTGCTCAAACAGTTAAAAAACCTAACAGCTAGAAGTATGTTCTTAAGTATGTGCTAATCTTGTATCCTGCTTTCCAGTGGTTTAGTTTCATTTAGAAATTATTCAAATTACAAAATTCAACGGGACTCTGGGCCCTATAAATAAGTAATATTTAGAGACACAGGGCCAATAGATTGGGATAGTTTCCTTGATGTATCATTGAGATTACACTAATTTAAAGTAGCTGAAAATCTGACTCATAAATTAAGATATTTAAACAGGAAGTAACAGTTCTACTATTGCTCTCTCTTTCAACCGTATAAAACATAAGCAAGAGAAGACAAAGTACTCTGTTCTTAGATCAATGCCTGTTTACAATGCCATGGAAATTCAAAGGTCCTTACAAAGTTATACCTCAAGACTGCAGGGAAAAGTCATAGGCTGAGCCACTTGCAGCAGCACTCCATTTCTCACTAATGCCTGTTTACAATGCCATGGAAATTCAAAGGTCCTTACAAAGGTCTAAGTTATACCTCAAGACTGCGGGGAAAAGTCATAGACTGAGCCACTTGCAGCAGCACTCCATTTCTCACTAACAGCACTACATGCTCAGTAACATCCATTTCCTCAAGACTGAAATAGGCTAAATGCATCTGTAAGATATTTTTTTACATCTATTAAATAGCTTGTAGGAGAACTAGGGAGTGATAATGGCAAGCACTAATGGATATAAAAGAGGGCAGAGAAGAAAGTTGTACAGGCAGCCTTAATCCTTTGCTCCCATAGCCTAGTAGTTCCCCTTTCCACTCCTCATTCTAGTGCTCTCTAATCCAAGGCAGCAATGAGGGGAGAAGCCCCTTTCCTAATGTGGGTTTGCCAGATGTTGGCCACCTCCTGAAGGGCCTTTTTCATTGCATAAGCACATGCCTCAGCATCTGTTAACCGCAGTCATGAATTGGGACTCCTAAACTTTTAAATGACCACCTCTGCCTTCACCCCAGGCAAACAGCTCTGTCCATGGGGCTAAGAAAAGTTTTGTGTGAGGGCCTGCCCCAGCTGCAGTCAGCATATCCCCTCAAGTACAGAAACGTGCCCATGTACACCAACAGAAAATCTGGCCCACTGCTTTGCAAGTAGACAGGTCTGAATCCATGATCTGAACAACACAGAGACGGAGGATAGATGAAAAAAAGCACATCTCTCTAGGGAATGGTAAACCCATCCAAAGAACTCAATTCACAGATAAATGCCATTTTCTCTCTTTGTTGGGATCCCTATTGCTCAGCTACTGCCCATATGGTAAAGCATTACAATGAGAGAAGGAAGTGAGGTACTTCGTCTTCTCCCAAGGAGGAAAGCATCCTTTCCAGACACAGATGTATAAAAGAACACTGAAAGAAAGAACCCTAGAAAGACTGAATGCCTGCCTCAAAGTGCTACCAGCTTACGGGGCCAGCTAAATCCAGGATACAAACAAGGATACAAACAGCTGATTGCATCTGTTAAAATAAATTTTTTAAAAAAAAAGAAAAACAAACCAAAATGCATAGATTGAGGTTGATGCTTTGTCACTGTATATATGACATCAAGAAGAGAAAATGAAACAGATTTTATTTTCCTGCATGGGGAGCGATGCAAGGTTGTGTCACCCCAAAATGAACAACAGTCCCTGCTCTGGGACAAGGATTCTCCTGGAAAGACACTATGTTGACTCCTAATGAGGTGTTTTGCCTGCCAATATGTTAAGAACGAATTCATGCCTTTGGACTATCTTCTGAACCTTTCTTGGCCATGTTGTGAAAGATAAGGATGTCTTCCACTGAGCATAGGAAAAGGCCCTTATATTGAAAGTGGAAAATTACATACAAAAAAAAAAGCCATGGTCAAAACAGAGCTCCAAAATGCCCTTGAAAGAAGAGAAAAATATCTTAGTACACAAGTTAGTCCCAGTGCTGTGGCAGATTAATAAATGCATATGCAAATCTCTCATGAAACCACTTTTTGGAAGACATTAAAAAGAAGCACTTCATGAACACTGAGCTGTCAGCAACAGCTGTATAAACCTAAACACCTGCATGCATCCCAAATTGAAAACAGATTTAAAGATAACCAAGATTTTTTTCACCCACAAATGCTAAAGAGATGCTGATACAAAATTATATTTTTATTCAAGCTTCAGCCTAAATGAGGTGAAGAAGATACCAGGCATAGAAATCTAAAAAGGGGGAAAAAAAAAAAAAAAAAGAAAAAAAAAGAAAAAGAAAAAAGTTTCATGAATGGTTGAAACAAATAGTGTATATTCTGGCTAAAAGAGTCTCCAAGAACTACTGTTTAAGAGTATTAAATCTCTGTAAAAGCCACAAGACAGAGTTCAACTATTGTGGTTAAGCAGGTTTTAAAAATGACTGTATCTGAAGTAGGCTCTAGGGCTATTGAGACACTCACTGTGGACTAGACCCAAGAACGTTAGAATATATGTTCTAGCCAGGGCCTTTGAACTTGTAAGATTCCTAGGGATCAAGCAAAAGACACAGTTATATATTCCAAATCAACAGTCAATACAACATTATATGGTAGCACTTACACAGGAAAGAAATTATTCTGTTTCCAGTACTGCATCCAATGAACCATGAAATATAACATTTTTTATTTCTTGGTGGTAACTGTCAAAATGCATTTAAGTTTTGGGGAGATGAAGAGGGAATGCACAAAGAAGTGTAGAATAATTATGTGTTGAAAATCAAACCCAGTTGTCTGAACTGGGAAGAACAATGTAAGTACCAAAGGAGATCTGAAGTGTTTTGGCCAACAAACTTAGAGGTCATCCAAGATGACATATTTTGTGAATAAGAGGCAAAGGCAGCTCTCTGTAGTAAACTTCTCACCTCCATTCTTGCATTTGGATCTACGTTTAACACTGTAGAATTCATAGTTTAGCAGCATAGGGCTATTTCTCTCACACCTATCCAAAACCAGCAGGTGAAGTCCAAGGACGCAGAAGCAGGCCCAAATTCTTAGTTCAGGGATGTGTGTATGTGCAGGACTCCAGAAAGAGATTCTAAAGAACAAATTCCCATTCAAGACCGACAGGAAAGAAGGAATTTTCTTCCAGCTGCAGACCAACAGCAATGACAGAATTGGGAGAAATAGGAATCTCAACCTCTCCAGGATGTCTGTGGAGCCAGGGGTCTACAGGCAAAACTTTTAACTCCCCGTCTGCGTGCTGGAGAGACCTGCAGAACAGGCTCTCTAAGGCCCAAAGGGTCGGTATGCACCATACGGAACACCTGAATTACAGTCTAACACGCAGTTTCACTGCCAGGAATTCCCGCTACACCTCCTAAGAAGCACTGGGAAGAAATAACTGCCACTGTGGAAGGTACATGCAAAAAACCACTGCTCCCTGAAAGGTAGAGAGGATGCCAAACGTCGTACTGCTGCAAAAAAAAGAGCTGTGGCAAGACTAGAGAGGTATAGCATGGGCTCGCCGTGATTACAAGACATTCCCAAAAATGCTTCCCAAAAAGCAAATATAACAAACAAAATAAGATGCTTGCTATGCTGATGGTGGAGATTCTTGCCTATCAGCAAGATATCACCATTGCAGTGATTTTTCTGGTAATCTGTCCCATGTTGTTTTCTTGCACCCTGACTGATTATGCCCTGAAGAGATAGTACATTCCACAAAGACGTGTCATTGAAAAGAGAACAAGCACAGAGCCAAGGCAAGCCTGGCAATGACTGGTGCCAAGATGAAGGGACACCCAAAGGGAGCTTGGGCAAATAATGTAATTTGAGCATTTTGGACAAGGGAGGATGGTATGCGCTTCTCAAGGCTGTGTATACACCACAAAATACAAAGGCAGACTGCAGGCATGTAACTGCCGTGTGCCCTGCATTTTAAGGATGGATACACAAAATAAAAAGTTTAATATATTTCCAGAGAGTTTTGACAGTGTATGCCAGAAATATATCACCTCCTAATCCTCAGCCATATTTCTTCATCACTGGGAGTATACTGTCCATGCAACCAACCCAGACAGAGAAAACGTAATTCATTTTTGGGTGACCAAGGCATTGCTATTTTCAGGTGCTGCAAAAAACCTCAGCTGCTGATTAAACCACATTGATGGAAATCAGAACGCAGCATTTACTTTAATACCAGACTGTATGACAACAGAAAAAAATAAAAAATCTCAAAAACATAAAAGGAAAGCAGGAATTTCTCTTGGGCAGTTTAACAGACAGAATCACTGTAAAAGGCTGAAAAATTCAATGTTATAATTTTCTCACAGTTGTATGTTCGTGTTTTATATATAACTCATACATATGCTCTAAGAAAATAAAGCTGCAAATCACACATTAGTCCCTTCCTTTTTGCCATCTTTTCTTTTTTTAAAGTTTGTTACAATAATTTCATAAATTTGGAGGACTTACACTACTTCCTGAATACTACTTCTTCCAATTCGTTCCTTTCTTCTCTTTTCCCTTTGGATAAGAAGTGGCATGGCTTTCTAATTAGGTACATATTAGTATTGTTATTGCATTACAAGTATTACAAAGTAGAATAAACAATTGGTCTGGAAAGAGGGGAGGAAAAAAGTCAGTAGTTAAGATGGGGGGTGAAGTTTTCAGAAACTACCTGCCATTCCAATTGTTTTTGGTTTAGAATGCTCAAGTTAAGGTATTTAGAGTCATAGAATCATTAAGGTTGGAAGGGACCTTTAAGATCATCAAGTCAACCAGCAACCCACCACCATGCCCCAAAGTGCCATCTCTATACGTTATTTGAACACCTCCAGGGATGGTGACTCCATCACTTCCCTGGGCAGCCCTCTTGCCCAGTGCTTGACCACTCTTTCAGTAAAGAAATGTTGCCTAATATCTAATCTAAACCTCCCCTGGCATAACTTGAAGCCATTTCTTCTCATCCTGTTACTAGTTACTTGGGAGAAGAGACCCACACCCACCTTTCTACAACCTCCTTTCAGGCAGCTGTAGAGAGCGATAAGGTCTCCCCTCAGCCTCCTCTTCTCCAGGCTGAACAAAGGCTTTTAGAATGGTTTTCACTTTTTCCTGAATAGGTGGTCAGTACTCCTTTGCGTTACGCCTCTGTAAGGCACCTCAGGCTTAGGTTAAAAGCTTTCCCTCCCTCACTCCAAGGATGCCAGCAACTGCCCCAAAGGCACACAGACAACAGCTCTGCCTGAGCCAAAAGGTCACGCTGACTGGCTAGTTTAAAGCACGAGCAGAGCAATTTTGCATTTGTCGACATCAGATCGCATAGGGGTGCCGTCAGGTTAGGCACTCCAAAACCTAAGAAAGAGTTTCCCACAAAACAAAACATAAACAATTTGTGACTTATCTTTTCAGAAGCGGCTGGTAACATCAGGAACACAGATTTTTTTTTTTTATTTTTTTTTTCAGAGAATATGATGTCATTCTGAATAACAGGAATATCTATGTTTTTCAAGATTTTGAGGTTAACTGGCTTTGTAAGGCAAAAAAAAAAATATTGTGAATCACACTACAGAAAGCATGAGACATGAGAGCAGAATAAGGCAGTTAAATTCATAGAGGCTGTAACTCCACGGAGGTAAATGAGGATGCTGTCTACAGAAGTTCGGCTGTGTATTTCTCTTGGAGCGAAGGAAAAAAAAAACCTGTCCCAAGGGTGGGAGGGGAAGGGAGCTGTTCTTCCTGAAGCTCCAGGCTGTCTCCTCTGATGCTTACGGGATGATAAATCAAAAAGCTGATACAATCATATTTATGTGTGGCTTTGAGAAGCAGGCTGACTTACATCACAAGCACGTACCTTGCTAGTCACTATACTGCCACATATATGACTGTCACGGTTTAACCCCAAACAGTAACCGGACCCCAC
>KL287359.1:0-14177 GCA_000699545.1 Podiceps cristatus | reverse complement strand
TCCACTGGTACCCCCAGGTCCCTCTCAGCAGGGCTGCTCTCAGTCCCTTCATCCCCCAGCCTGTATGGATACTGGGGGTTGCTCCAACCCAGGTGCCAGGACCTCACATTTGACCTTGTTGAACCTCATGAAGTTCACCCGGGCCCACCTTCTCCAACCTGTCCAGGTCCTTCTGGATGACTTCCCATCCCTCAGGCATGTCCACCACACCACTCTGCTTGGTGCCACCTGAAAACTTGCTGAGGGTGCACTTGATTCCACTGTCTATGACAGTGATGAAGATGTTAAAGACTCCTGGGCCCAGTACAGACCCCTGAGGGACACCACTCGTCACTGATCTCCATCTGGACATTGAGCCATTGACCACTACCCTCAGGACGTGACCATCCAGCCAATTCCTCATCCACCAAATAGACCACCCATCAAATCCATCTTTCTCTGATTTAGAGAGACGAATGTTGTGGGGAACCATGTAAGAAGTGTATGAATCGCGTATTTCTCTGCAAATGGAAGGTTTCATAGATAATCTGTATCTAATGGTTTCTGCTTCTGAAAATCAGTTACAAATGTACTGTTTCCTTTTTTTAGTGAAATGCAATGCCTGTCCTAATATTTTCCCTCAAGGGCCCCATCTTGTTCTATATTATGGGTTTTTTTTAATAGAGCATAGAGACTAATAGACCTGAGGTATCTCACCAGGTGAAAACTACACATTTGGGAACATGGGACAGGTACCTATGTGACATGTGAGTCTTTTAAGTAATTCGACTATGTAGTCACAGTAATGTACCACAAATGTCAGCCATGCCCTGACCTCACTCTGTCGTGTTTCTCCAAAAGTTTTTTCTCTCTGTCTCAACTGTTTCAGAGGGCCCAAAGACTACATCACAGAGGGGAATGAAAGGTGACCGCACAATAACCTCATCATTTCCCTCCTTGTACAAAAATTAACAAGACTTTGGTTTTTGAGGTCTACAATGTAGTAGCTACAACTATGAGCTGTTATGAAAAACAGTCGAATTTCTAATGCATTTCATGTATCTATGATCCTTTTCCACACTTGAAATCTGTAACAGGGGTCTGGAGTACCTAGAAAGTGTGTGCTGGTTACAGGCACACATAGTGACAGGTAAATGATTACTTTTTCTCTGTCCCCACCTCTGAGCTGGGGATTTTCCACTACAGTGTCTTTGCTTAGGGAAAGTTTTAAAATGGCAGCAGAGTCTCAAGCTGTCTGATTTTAGTGCTGATAGAATGGTACTTGATTTGCTTGACTAAGGAAGTTGCTGGCAAAAAATGTTACAATTGGCAATTTATTTGTCTCCATGCATATTTTGGCTCCCTATCAACTTTCTGAAGTTTTTTTCCAGACAAGTGGAGAATAATCAGCACATCTGCCATGCAGGCAAATGTAAGGTTGATGAAAATATTTTATTTATACAATATAATATAAAAATATTAAGTCAATTCTAATACTACTAATTAAAGCTATAATCTCATGGAATGTAAAGATTTTTTTCAGTTACTGGGAGTGTATTCTTATTAAATGCAGGTTTAGGTTTTACAGAAGCAGAAACCTTTCTTACACACATAATACTAAACACAGGACAACTTATAGGAGTAAGTATTTGAGGCTTACTCCCCTTCACAGCCTCAAATATATGTTTACATGATCTGTTAACTTTATAAAAGTCATAGCTCTAAACAACATTTGTCAATGTCCTCATGAAATGGCTTTGAACACATATCACAAAAGTGGGAGATGGAAGTGGTCTACATTACTAAATTGCTGCTATTCAAATTTTTTTCCTAATAAAGAAAAAAAATATTCTTACTCTGTTTGCAACAAGTTTATTTTACGTACCATTTTGTGTAGGTTGTACAGGGTTTTTTTTGAAAGACAATCATAGAATGCATTTTGATAAATATACAGCAGTCTTAAACCATACAAAAATATTTCTAGCCTAGACAGACTTTTTATTTTTCATATCAAATATGTACAATAAATAACACAGGAAAAATACGATTCAATGCAAGTAAAGAAATCAGATTCTAACTCATATTGCTAGCAGACTGCTAGGAAAATTAACCCATCCTGAAAATAATTTGTAAAATGTAAGTCAGAAAAAATATAACTTAAATGAAAACTTGGAAAACGTTAGAAAAGAACACTGATTTAATTCTAGTTCAACAAATCATCTCTATGTGACAAAGATTTTAAATGCATATTCACAGCAGAAGCTCACACTTAAATCTCATTTATCTGAATAAGACATAAACATATGCTTAAGTTCTTTGCTGATTTAGAGCCCTAATATAGCTGATTTGTAAAGCCAAAATCTAGGATGATGTAAAGTAATTGAATTATAACTTCAGCTTTCCTCATCAATTTGAGCTTCTAAAGCTCATATTTAAAGATGGACCAGGGATGTTTAATTTTCTGCTGACATTTTTGAATAATTTGTAACAGGGCTTATTGCTAACAGCAACATAGAGAATAATGACATAAAGGGGGTGGGGGTGTGGAGTTAACATTTCTACCTGATTAAAAATCTTCATAAAATGACTCAGGGATTGGGGTTTCTTCCAGACTAGATGATATTTCTGGAACAATATTACTTCTGGTTCCTGCTTCCCTTTATATATAACGTAGCTAACCATATACATGTAATGCTTCTATGGGGCTTCAAATATATTAACTTTAGAGTCTTCAACATTTATGAGAGATCCAGTTTAACTCTTTGCTGTATTTCATGCACATTTTAAACAACTTGCTTTAGTTTTCTTGACTTCATTTGAAGTACATTTTATGTCTAATTTTTCAAGGTCAAAAGGTGCAAGTTATACCACAAGGGAAAATCAGTTATCAAAAGTACTACTATATATTAATAAGCCTTAGCACATATGAAAAAGGCTTAACTGCCTAGGCTTTAATTTTTGGTGAATTATTTCCTTGTAAAATATTTATAAAAGACATCTAGATAAGCAGATAATTTTCAATCTTTCAATCCTTAAATAGGTTTTTCCACTTCCAATACACCTATGTCAGAAGTTTCAACTTCAGCTCATGATTAACACTGCCAGCTGTCAGAAGTAGATATATCCAGTTTTCTTTTTGTACAGTTTGTTCTTTGCACAAATTTCAAAACACACTATTGGCTCAACAATAGCTGTGAAGTAATTTTCTTTGTCTACATAATTTAAAATAACAGATCTATAGTTTAGCTGGTTTTAAGCATTTGATTAAAAGTCCCACTTAGACTGAAATAACATTTGAACCATTTGATCTCTGCTTAGATGTAAGTCAGCTGCTTCTTTCCTAACCCTGCATGAATACTCAGTTTAACTGTTTGGATTGCTACCACCTGTACTTACCCACATACACAAATGAGCAGAAAGACCACTCAGAGTTTAAAAACCAGCTTAAATCAGCTACAGTGGTGGAAAAGGAACTACCCACAGGTGTCAGGAAAAGAGAAGAAACGTGACTTGAACACTCCAGATTGAGGAAAGGGTGGGTTCAGGTAGACTGAAGGAGTGGAAAGGAGAAGAGAAAGTTAAGAGCATTTGGGCAGCCATCACAACATAGATAATTAAACAGAGAGGACACTGGCAATGTAACTCCTGACCACAGGAAATTTGAGGTCACTCAGCAGCAGACAAGAGAATTAAAATAGGGGAAACAAAAGACCGTAGGATGCAATCGTGGTTGCTAGAACAACTCCTGAAGCATGGACAGATAGAGTGAAAATGTACAACTGAGCACACAACCAAGGTGGACAACAGATCTAATTGGGAGATGATGCCAGAAGCAAGAAGAATGTGACGAAGATCAGCTGCACATTTATGGAGAAGAGAAGGGAGAGCCTTTCTACAGTAATTATTATAAGCATGCAAGTCTCAACAAGGCTTTGTAAAAAACCTTTTCTTTTCTGCCTTTGTCCTTTAGAGCTCAGAAAGGAGAAAAGTGGATCATATATGGCCAATATTCACAAGACAACCATTGCTTGGTATCTGCAGAACAATTTTGAATAAATGTAAAGTAAGAATCATAGAATCATAGAATGATAGGGGTCAGAAGGGACCTCTAGAGATCACTTAGTCCAACCCCCCTGCTAGAGCAGGATGCCCTAAAGCATGTTGCACAGGAACGTGTCCAGGCAGGTTTGAATCTCTCCAGAGAAGGAGACTGCACATCTCTCTGGGCAGCCTGTGCCCGTGCTCTTTCACCCTCATGGTAAAGAAGCTTTTCCTCATATTTATATGGAGCTTCCTGTGTTCCAACTTGTGCCTGTTGCCCCTCATTCTGTCACTGAGCACCACTGAAAAGAGTTTAGTCACACCCTCTTGACACCCACCCTTGAGATACTGATAAGCAAGGATGAGATCCCCTCTCAGTCGTCTCTTCCCCAGGCTGAACAGCCCCGGGTCCCTCAGCCTGTCCTCATGACAGAGATGTCCCAGTCCCCTCATCACCTTACTAGCCCTCTGCTGGACTCTCCCCAGTAGCTCCCTGTCTCTCTTGAACCGGGGAGCCCAGAACTGGGCACAGGACTCCAGATGGGGCCTCACCAGGGCAGTGTAGAGGGGGAGGAGGACATCTCTTGACTTGCCGGACACGCTTTTCTTGACGCACCCCAGGATACCCTTGGCCTTTCTGGCCCCAAGGGCCCACTGCCGGCTCACGGACAGCTGGCTGCCCTCCAGCACTCCCAGGTCCCTTTCCGCGGAGCTGCTTTCCAGCAGGTCAAGCCCCAACCTGTACTGGTGCCCGGGGTCGTTCCTCCCCAGGTGCAGGGCTCTACAACCTGCCCTTATTAAACTTCATCTGGTTCCTCTCTGTCCAGCTCTCAAGCCTGCCCAGGTCACACTGAATGGCAGCATGGCAACAAAAATAAGGAATTAAGCCAACCTTATGTCAGAATCACAGTTTTTAAGAACATGTCTCCTAATTGAGCAACTCCAGAAGAAGCCATACCACCTGAAATTTGGCATATTTAATATTGGGCCATTTTTCTGATTTTTCATCTGAAAATGTTGTAAATCTTGCAAGAGCTTCAGGGTACTTGTGTTCTTTAAGTTTTTTCTGTATGACTTAAAACTTTTAAAACAGCTTTTGGTTCACTGTCTTTCTAACATGGCATGTAATTAGTAATTCTACTTGTATTTTGTTTTAATAGACATGTTGAAAAGATGGGCCTTTTTATAATTCCCTTGCAAGGAGGAAATTTTATTTTTTTGAACATCACCATTTCTATTTATAAATTACTCTTATGCTTCTGTCACTTTTACAGTCTTTTGTATCTCTAAGAAACTAAATCTATCAGTATAAACATACCAACATGATGTAATGAATTAAATAAACTTTTAACATATATATTTGAGTACAGTGGCATCCACCCCTAATTACATTTTTTTTAAAAAAAAAAGACTTAAAAATGATAAAGTTTGAGACCAGATATAGTACTTTTCCTTTATAAATGCCTTAAATCCTTAAAAAAAATCAGACTCTCGTGTAATTATTACAGGATTCTTAACAGCCTTTCTAGTTGTAATCATTTAGTTGATCTGATTTTCCTTGTTTATCTGACCATGATCTTGTCCATTAAAATCTGAAAATGTTTTTAAAAATCAAAAAACAAGCTACTAGACAACTGTAAACTTCTCTCTTTACAGAAAGATCAGTTTTCACAGTATTTTTTTAATCAGGTTTTATTCTAACTTCCACATATAGCTTTTAAAATTTACAAAGTCCAGATTAGTTGGGCAGGAAAATTATGAATGAAGTGAGGAACTGACTGGATTTTTAACTGTTCAATGACAGAACCTGGTTTGTTTTAATGTTAACAGTTTCCAGAAAGGACAAAGTATTTCTGGGCCTCACTGAAACATGGTGTCAAATATCTTTTACTTGACATTAGGAAGTAGCATATTCTTGCATGAACAATATCCTGGCTTTCCTATTCAGTTTTCCTTCAGGAAGTTGAGGATGCAGTGGTTTATAAATGGAAGATTGTTTTAATCTGTGATTTATGGACATTTTACTAATTTACATTTAAAAGATTTAAATAATGAACAATTTATCTGCTATCCTGCAAGGGACATTTTATTACTATATTTCACATTGGAGCCTTAACAATAATTTAATTGCAAAACCAAGAGAGATTGGTATCCCCTCCTCCAGCATCCAGAGACCTCCAACCTGGAAAAAAAAGCTATCACAACCACTCTGTAACTGCTACTTAAGTTCTTTAAAAAGTTTCCTTCTACTGGTGTAAGGGAAAGAAGAGAACATTCAGATATGGAAGCAGTAGATTTCATGTCTGACAACTAATTAGTTCAACTGCCTGGAGAGGAATGTGTTACAAAAGTCTGAGCAGTGGAAACTTGTGCCGAAAGATGCTAAGATAATATACTTATTTTTTTCAGTTTAAATATATTATGCTCCCACTGAAGTCAGTCGCAATTTTGACTGTGACATTAACTGCAGAAGGCAGAGTAGGTATTCCGTATTGCCCCTACACCTGTCATTATGAAGTTGATAATGATTATTATGACATTCTGAAACACATAGCTTTTTTAAGGGTCTGGTTTACTGAACCCAAAGAAGCCTGACTTATAATAATGTGGGTTTAGCATATGTAGAAAGAAGCTGTTTGCAATATATGCCTCCAGATTTCCACAGTTTCATTCCCAGCAGATGTCAATTTGTATTTGAGAATGTAAGAAAGCACATGACAAAGAGCCTTATACCACTTAGGAACTGACAAAAAGCCTCAATTAATTTCCTTCACTATATTTTTTACCACATTTACAAATTATATCTTTGTATTCCCTCTGCTGTACATGGATCAGCTTGAGAGATGATTGATTCTACTGTCTCAGAGATAGCTGAATTCAGTGATCTTATATACGCCACACTTACTATAATAAATGAAACTCTGTGGAGTGAAATCTA
Source organism: Podiceps cristatus (assembly GCA_000699545.1). Taxonomy (NCBI): domain Eukaryota; kingdom Metazoa; phylum Chordata; class Aves; order Podicipediformes; family Podicipedidae; genus Podiceps; species Podiceps cristatus. Next base: position 7,219 of record KL287359.1, on the reverse strand, counting down.
AAGGCACACACTTGAACTTAACCTCTCCACCAATTTGAAACTGTTGTACTGAGGAGTTAAAGGAAGATGGTATTCCCTTCCCTATCCTTTTGCACATACAGATTAATTCACTCTTAGAAGAATTTAATGCTATGATTCTGTTTCCTACAGTCTTAAAACTAAGAGCTGATATGAGACTGAAGAATCTACACAATGGTATCATGAGGGTGATCGGGGAGTCCCAGTTTTCAAAGGAAAAGGCAACAGTCTTTTCAGAGCTCTAAAATTTTCTAAATTAATACAATTCAACAAGTGGTTTTCCTCAGACATTGAATTTTGGCCATATGTCTGTGACAGGGAAAACATTCTAAACTTTCTGACAAACCTGGACCAAGGTGTAAATAATTATTATGCCAAAATCAGATTTTTAGTGAAAGACATCAAGAGTATTTGCTTTGAGGTTTCTATCAAAAACATAATGCTTTTAACTGAGTTTCCTCATACATTTTTGTTTGAATTCTCAGTGTATGCAAACTGCAGCCAGAACAAAGTCAGAACTCTTGCCAACAAAAACTGCTGAGTTTCACACAGCTTTAAATATTTTACAAGGTCTGAAGCTTTGTTTGCTCTCATTTGAAAGAACTGTTAGGATACTGCTCACAGTTTGCCTGACCTCAGCCTGTAATTTCTAAGATTTACTCTCAGGCATACCTGTAACTTTCCACTTCACACACAGTCTCAACTATTTCGGAAAAATTGAGTGGGCAAAAAATGGATGAAGAGTCTCAGTCCAAGTCAAAAATGGCTTTACTTGTTTCCAAGTCACTGAGAAGTTAGGAAAAAAGTTCTTGAATGTTTACAAATGGTTACAAATTAATGTCCTAAAGGATAAACAAAGCAACATACTGTGTGGGGTTTGATACCTATCATGCTAGTGAACATGATGATCATCACTGTAAGAACTAGTCCATCAAGTGTAGGCTAGAAAGCTGCATCGTCACAGGTGACTTCAATCTAAGAAACATAAATAATTTCATGAAGTCTAAATGCAGGTAACGCAGTGTACCTGCTCCTAGTGAGAACAGAATGTATCCATGTTTATTTTTCCAACTTTTTAATTTCTAAGTATCACTAATGAAAAAGTGATAACAATAATTATTAGTAACAATTTCATAACTCTATAGACACTGCACAGATAAAGAAGACTTGGACATTGAAAGAAAATGTAGCAGTAGTTAAGTGGCAAGAAACTCAAAAGTTAAGCAGATTTGCATAGGTGAACACAAGAAAACTGAAGCTACAAATATATATATTCATGTATTTATACATTTATCAGCATTTTAAAAAGGCTAATTTTATATTGCTGAAAATCAGTAAATCATCTGCCTGAGGAAAAAAAATGTGAATGATAGTAGAAAACTTTTCAAACATATCAAGAAATATTTGAAAAACAAAGACTTTTTTTTAGATAAATGTGACAGCAGCAAGAATCTGCATGTACCTCTGTATCTATACACAAAAATATATACACAAATGGAAGAAGCAGGAAACTGTCAGCAAGAAAAATAAACTAAAATCTGGAAACTTTAGAAAACTGGTAAAGAATTCAACAGCTCAAAGGAGAAATCTATGTTCCATAGGGATAAGGACAATAACAAGACTTTCCATACATTAGGAACAATGAATAGGTTCCTAATATTTGATATAAACCATGGCCACAGAGATACAACCGAATGATAGTAAAAGGCAGCATGCAGTTATTATTTCTGGTCTGTATCTGCAGAGGAAAGAAGCAGATCTATTTTTCAGGAAGAAAATTATGCAATTTCCATGCAAAAACTAATCAAGGATATCATACAAAAAAAAACCCACTTTAAATCAGCAGGTCAATGCAATTTACATTTTAAAATTTTTAAGAGCTAGAGAGTTCAGAGTTATCTGAACCATAACTGTTGATTTTCAGAAACTTGTTGGAGCACTGGAAAAGTTCCAGAAAACTGGAAACAAAGCTAATGTTGAACACGTATTTAAAAGATGAGCAGTCCAGATAATTACATATTTATCAACTTGAAATTGATTCTGACAAAATCAGTCACTCACACAGCTTAACTAACACAGAATTTTTAAAAGGTACTAAAAATATGCCACATCAATAGAAACCTAGTGAAAATAGAGCCTGACAACCCAACTGACCATTTTTTTGCTAAGACTCCAAGACTGGAGCACTCTTTCTGACACTTGTGTATAAAACTGACTCAGCGCAATGTTTTGGCTAACATAAAACTAGGAGTACTGCAAGGGTTAAGAAGTGGTTGATCTGAACAATGTGATGTTTAACATGAATAAGTCCTACTGACTACTTATTGCTGTTATCAGTTATCTGGAAGAAAAGGCAGACACACTTTGGAGGACTGGTAAGCAATGGTAGAGATGGGTCACTGGTACAGAAAGGAGTCACTTAATAAAATGGATGTACTCAAATAGTATGCAATTTAAGACAGTCAGTCATGAAGCTCTGTATCAAACTACTTTACCACAATGGGCACTTTCTCATCTTACAGCCTACAAATTAAACTATCTAGTGAAAATCATTTTTTCAACTCCTGGGCATGCTAATTAGCTGGGAAAGCTAATCAGCACAAGTCAGATTCCAGCCAGAGCCTTGGATTCCAATTTTGGTATTATGCCATCTGACAGCTAAATAAAAAAAGCTGCAAATAGTAACACAGAGTTGCTACCCTACTGCAACTTGCGATAACAACAATACACGGACATCTCCCATATCCTCAGTGCCTCCAAAAAGTACAGGAACAATCTGCCTAGGTTCAGAGTCTTTGCAAGATTTGAGAGACAAATACATGGGTCATAAGATTACTTGTGTCTGGAAGTTATTCCTGACATGGGGAAAGAAGGAAATCTCTTTGTGCTACAAAAAAAATTATGAATTGTAAGAAGATATGAAGGACAAGAAGCTTGAATCTAGTGAGATGGCACATGGAAAGTTTGCAAAGATGGGAAGGCTATAGTTAAATAGAGAGATGGGAACATGGCTTTCAGTGATAGCATTTTTAAAGGATCAGCTCAAGAAAAAGATGTTGCAATAGGTAATGCACAGTGTAACTGAGGTTTGGTCTAAAGATACACAACTGAGGATGGTGAGAAAAACAGATGCTAAAGGAGCAGAAGCAGCAATGAACAGCTTGAATATGTGAGACAAGGAAAAAGAAATATAAATCTCCCAGTTTGCACAAAAATAAAAAATCTGAACTGTAGAAACCTTACAAAGGTCAATCAAAATTGAGATCATATTTCCAGCAAAACTACAGATGTTTTCAAATACCAAGCACTGAATGCGTAACACTGGGCAGAGACGTAATACTGTCACTAGTGTTCAGATAAAAGGAAGACAAATTGATTACATGTGAGGAGCCTGCAGTTTAAAAATCTTTAGTCTTGTTAAGTCTTCATTCCTCAGATCTGAACTAAATTAACCCTGCCATCAAAGACACCCAGGGAAAAAGACTTTTGTCTGGGAACAGTAAGGACCTGCATTACCACCCCTGCCCCCTTCTCCTTTCTCCCTTACTATGCTTTGTGTCCATGCAGCACAGTGAAGGAAGGCAGCAAGTGAAGTGGCAGTGCAGACACAGTCAAGACTACCACATGAAAGCTTTTCAAAATGGGGTGGGACGTGATCTGGGATGGCCCAGGAGTCTTCTTAACATAATAGTGGGAAATAAACCAAGCAAAGGTGAAGGAATTGTGGAGTTTTATCATCTGTCTATTGTATCTCAAAAAAAAGTACTTCTTCCTTTTCCCTTGCCTCATACATCCAAGCCATATATTGTGTTTTCTTCCTTCTTAACCTCTCTAGGACACCCATGTTTTCCTTATCATTCTCATTTCTAGTTCTTATACTCTCTTCTGTCTCAAAATCTTGCCTTAAAAAACTTTTTCCTAGAAATGCTTTCTGCTCTTTTCTCTTCCTGACTATTTCTCCTTACTTCTTCTGTGCCCATCTGCTATGTTATTTTAATCCTATCTGCTTCAAGTAATAACCCTTTTAAAATAAGGAAATTATCATATTCAGGGGCTCACAAAAGCATATTTGTGTGCATTTGTGCATGCATTTAGGTGCCAGTACTGTGCTGCACAGTCTTAAAAAGCTCTGCCATCAAATGCAGCAACAGAGCTGGCTTCAGTTCACAAAGCATCCTGCTAATCAGCATGCCTAGAATGGAAAGGATTTGCTGTGAATAAAACAAACAACTTATTACATATTAACAACTATTAAATATTGAAACCTAAAATTTCTTATATCTGCCACACATATAACTACCAATTTTATCTAGAAAAATGCTGATCTATACAAAATATTTTTTTAAAAAAACCAAATATTTATGATTTTGGTAAAATGGCTGCTCATCTTTCAAATTCTTGTATCTACATATTTCTCACTGGACCTGAAAAAAAATTTTTTTTTGATTAAACAAGAAAAATTCTATTAGATTAGATTAGGTACAATTAGGTTAGATTAGATTAGATTAGATTAGATTAAAAAAAGCAGATTAGTTATCTTTACTAAAGTAAAGTTTATATGTTTCAACTACCATAAAGAATTGCAAAACTTCAGTATATGTAGGGTTAAAGGGTGGAAATGTGCTGTAACTTGCAGTGGAAATTTCCACTGCGTGCTTTATTGGCAGAGGAATGAGCCATACCCATGGTAAGGGGGGTATGTGTGTGTGGTCTCTTCATAAACACATTGGAATGCTGTGTCACATTATTTTTCCTTCCAGTCTCCTGACTTGTTTTTGGTTTTGGTCTTCCTGAGTTTCCTGGGGTCACAATGTACACAGGTCCACTAAAACCTGTGGGACATTTGTCTAAGAACAAACTGCAAGATGATATTTTAGCCTGCTCTACTGTTTTCTTATACTGACACATTGTACTGTCTGTAGTATTCTCCAGTCTTTGACACCCATTCAGTCAGTCATCCTTTTTTATTATTTTATGTAACTTCTGCCTTTTTAAAATTCTGTACAGCCAACACACGATTATGGATATAGGAAAAACTGTAAGGATTTGGGGACAAAACCTATTATTCTGTGTGTAAAACAGCAGTTCCTGTGCTTCTAAAGGTTAGGATACAAGATGAAAGTTAGGAATACTTGGAGAGAAGTTACCTATAAAGTCACAAGAAGCTCAGTACTAGAACCTGAGATGTTCAATTTATCTGTCAATGATTTGGAAAAGGCCTTGCATAGTGAAGCAACAAAGTGAGCAGCACTGTTATTCACAACAGTAAAGCTATCTGCAAATGAATTGCAAAAATATGCGTTTGGGTGGTAAAAGGACAACCACAAGACAGAAAAGAGTTAACAGAAAGTATGTGTACAAATATGGGCTGAATTGAGCTTTTAGCAGTCAGGGAATAAAATCTTAGTCAATGTGGATAGTTTTCTGAAAGCATTAATTCAGTGGGAACTAGAACATTACACAATGCTTTGAATTATTAGGAAAGGAATAAAGAAAACATAGACAGCTACACCTCCTCATAAATCCATTTTGTTAATGAATCCTGAATACTGCTTGTAGTTCTTTTGGCACTGATAAAAACAATATGATATAGAGAATGATATAAAGAAATCAGTGACAAAGATGGTGGGAGATACGGTTTCCACATGAAGAGCGCCTGAGTAGAACAAGACTTTTCATCTTAAAAAAGAAATATCTGGGAGGTGACGCAAAATCATGATTTGACTGAAAGTAAATAGAAAATACAATCATAACGTGGGTTGGAAGGGACCTTCAAAGATTATCTAGTCCAACCCCCTTGCAATGAGCAGATACATCTTCAATGAGATCGGGTTGCTCAGAGCCCGGTCCAACTTGATCTTGAATCTTTCCAGGGATGGGGCTTCTACCACCTCCATGGGCAACCTGTGCCAGTGTTTCAGTGCCCTCATAGTAAGTATTTTTTTCCCTTATATTTAGCCTGAATCTTCCCTCTTTTAGTTTAAAACTATTACCCTTTGTCCTACAAACTAGCAACAGGCCCTGTTAAAGTCTGTCCACGTCTTTCTTATAGGCCCCCTTTAAGTGCTGAAAGGCCTCAGTAAGGTCTCCCCGCAGCCTTCTCCTCCCCAGGTGGAACAGCCCCAGCTCTCTCAGCCTGTCCTCCCAGCAAAGGGGCTCCAGCCCTCTGATGATTTTTGTGGCCTCCTCTTTGTGGCCCCCTCGGGACCCACTCTCAATCCCTTCACCCCCCAGCCTGTACTGATATTGGAGGTTGCTTCGACCCAGGTGCAGGACCTTGTATTTAGCCTTGTTGAACCTCATGAAGTTCCAGGCCCACCTCTTGAGCTTGTCTAGGTCCCTCTGGATGACATCCCATTCCCCAGGCGGGTCTACTGCACCACTCAGCTTGGTGTCACCTGAAAACTTGCTGAGGGTGCACTCAATCCCAGTGTCTATGTCACTGATAGAGATGTTAAAGGGTACTGGTCCCAATACAGACCCCTGAGGGACACCACCTGGATCCACAGATCTCCATCTGGACATTGAGCCATTGACCACTACCCTAGGGATGTGACCATCCAGATAATTCCTCACCCACCAAATGGTCCATTCATCAAATCCATCTCTCTCCAATTTAGAGAGAAGGATGTTGTGGGGGACCATGTCAAAGGCCTTACAAAAGTCCAGATAGATGACATCCATAGCTATTCCCTTGTCCACTGATGTCGTCACTCCATCATAGAAGGCCACAAGGTTGGTCAGGCAGGACTTGCCCTTGGTGAAGCTGTGCTGGCTGTCTGCAATTGCCTCCCTGTCCCCCATGTGCTTTAGCATGGCTTCTGGGAGGATCTGCTCCATGAGCTTCTCAAGTGCAGAGGTGAGGCTGACAGGTCAGTAGTTCTCAGGGTTCTCCTTTCTACTCTTTGTAACAATGGTGGCAATGTTTCCCTTTTTCCATTCCCCACAGACTTCACCTGACTGCCATGACTTTTCAAATATCATCAAGAGGGGCTTGGCAAGCACATCCACCAATTCCCTCAGGACTCTGGGATGCATCTTGTCAGGTCCCATAGACTTATGTATGTTCAGTTTCCTCAGGTGTTCACGAACCTGATCTTCTCTTAGAAGGGGGGGGCTTTGCTCCCCCAGTCCCCACCTTGTTGTTCATCCTTTCCATCCAGCCCCTATCCCATCATTTATCAGCAGTCCTGGTTATCGG
>KL287358.1:16506-36584 GCA_000699545.1 Podiceps cristatus | reverse complement strand
TGAGCAACCTGATCTAGTGCAAGCTGTCCCTGCCTATGGCAGGGGCATTGGACTAGATGATCTTTGAAGGTCCCTTCCAAGAAAAAATGATTCTATAATTCTGAATCTGGACTACAAAACCACAATCCTGTTGTTTTCCCTTTGAACATCATTGGGATTCCTGACTGGAAAAGAGCATGTTGAAATATAAACAAAAGAAGGTAATGATTGACACTTACTCAGAGACTCCATAAAGATCTTCATGTCTGGGCACAACAGAAGGAATTATATATTTAAGTTCATCCCCAATGCAACTATGAAATGGATAAAGTAACGGATGAACACAGATCCCTGTTCTGTTACCAGGTTCTTGAGAGTCATGCTGAGAGAGCCTGCTGATGCCATTAGAAGGTCCAGTTTTCTCCATTTAGACACCAGAGTAACTTCTTACAATTACAGGATGTCCCTGTGATGCTGTGACACATCTGAGACTTGGGTAAGAGTCATCTAAGAATGAGGGAGATGGAAATAAATATTTGAATGGAAGATGTTGAGTTAACATGGAGAAAAAAAAGAGTATTATTCAGCAGATTCTTTAATATATCCTTAGCTAAGTAATGCTTTGTTACATGCATCAACCATTATAAATGTCTTACTTTTTACACACAAGCCTGTAGGAGTGTTTGCAGTATAAAGCAGGAGCACCTTATGCACTACTGAAATAGAGTAGAATCATAGAATAATTTGGGCTGGAAGGGACCTCTGAAGGCCATCTAGTCCACCCCCCTTGCCATGAGCAGGGCCATCTGCAACTAGATCAGGTTGCCCAGAGCCACATCCAATCTGGCCTTGAATGTATCCAGGAATGGGGCTTCTACCACCTCTCTGGGCAACCTGGAGCAGTATTTCAAAGAGAAAGCAAAGTAACGGCTTTGCTTTCTCTTTGAAAAAAAAAAAAAAAAAAAAAAAAAAATCTGGTCATTTTTACCATTATTCTGCCTTTACTTCTTTTACAAGATGATAGCCAAAGAAATTAATTCATTTTTGGAACTCTGAAAGAACAGAAGATGATTGGAGTTTATGTAACTAATTCTCTAAATGAACAGTTTCTTAACCTTAGAACAAGAACATGATGACATCAAATCTGAACCTCTATCTGAAAAACGAGAGTGCAGTAAAAGGTCCCTTGTCTTTGATTTATCTGGGAAAAGAGCACCTGGAACTGAGTAATACCTTAGAAGACAAAACGAGTAAGAACCTGGTTTTGAAATCTTTTTGAGTACTGTAATCTGTAGATCTTTAGAAAGCACCTGAAAATCACCACTGTACAGCAAGTCATAGTTGTTAGAATGACTTTGTGGATAATTTAAAGTGAAGTGTTAAATCATGGGCTGGTTGACACATCATAAAAACAAAAAAATGCACTGTGGATTGTTTATCACAGAAAAAGATAATAGTGGCTTCTTCCTTTTAACATGTATGGATTTGGGGTGGGTTTGGCTCCAGGAATCAGTGGACAGAAAAGAATTTTCTTTCTATAACAGGATTTCTTTGAGGAAAAGCAATCAAACTTTTCATGTGTCTACATACCTGGGTGATTTTTGTATAGATTTTAAACACTTGTCTCTTTTATCAAGCTGCCAGAGCACAGGGAACACAGTAGTTATAGCCTCCATTACATCTTGCAGTAGCACAAAAGTGCTATTCAGGCGAGTTCTGCAGCACCAGCAGTGGACCATTATACCCCTTCTCTGTGTTGCCCTCATTCCCACATTAGTGCTGGTGACCTTTAACCAGTCTCACCAAGAAAATGTTTGTGAATGAGGGAGTGAGGGGAAGTTTCCCTGCCTCTATCATCCTTCCTCCCTTCACCATTCTCACACAGCTTCTCCTAGCAACTGAGGCACGGGAAGAGAGGGAAACAGGGACTGTGGCAGGCACACAGCTGGCAGAGTCACGAGTTTTGGTTATGAGAGCTGTAAGACTACTTATTTCTTATATGACCTGCATGATTGGCCCTCTTCTTAACTAATATAATGGTAAACCTTTGAGAGTGTTGCTGAAGGCTTTAGCAGAATCACTGACTTTTGTGTTTCTAGAAGACAGAGTTTATGTGGTTATATGTGTAGAAAAAAATAATATAAACTCAGGTACTTTCATCTTTTTAAAACATTATTACTGTGTTTGAAAGAACTTCCAAAATTGATCAAGGTCTTCAAAATTCTGTAAGTGGATGTCATGGGTAGATTCATCTCATCTACCTTAGAGATGAAATTATTTCAGCTAGTACCCTTGGACCAGATGTAGGGTATCATTTTTATTTTACCATAATTGTTCCCAGCAGGTATTTTTAGGGCTGTTATCGTTGGATTTTTTTTTCTGTTTCTGTCTAATGACTAGTAAGGGAGTCATTAATCAGGCATTCACACCTACTTTGTAGACATTTACTTGCCATGTAAATCCTAACTCACCTTTTCTTTGATATACATATTCTGATGTTTTTGGGACCATTACTTGCATGAACAAGGCTTAGTAGAGTCAGACACAAAATTAGACACTATTCTCCAAAGGTTTATATCATCATTATTTCAGTGACATTGATGGGACAATATCACAGCTCTAAACTGCAGTAACATTAGTTTGGGTAATGCAGTAAATATTAAATGAATCTTGGAAAAGATTAAGAAAAATATATTTCGTGTCTACTAAAGCAGGTTTCACATTAAGTCGACAATTTTATGGGATAAATATTTGTCCACTAGAAGCTAGAATTAGACTGTAAACGCATAAGCTCACAAATAGCTGTCACATAATACCTTTGACTGCATCTGTCAATTAGAGTTTTGAAATTCATGGGCTGATTATGACTTTAGCTACCAGCAAGTCATCCAGGCCCCAGGTTTGTGTGCAAGTGTGTATGCATTTCTTGTAGATATTCAGGACACCCTTGGGCATCACAAATGGAACTAGATGCTTATAATTGGGCAAAAGAATCCTGCCCTGGGATGTGGATTTATGAAAATATGAAAGCAAACTCAAAGGGTTTTGGGGCTCTGCTCTACTCCTTATCCCTCCTAGACTCAGGGGGAATGGATTGAAGTGGAAGGAAGGAAGGAAGGAAGGAAGGAAGGAAGGAAGGAAGGAAGGAAGGAAGGAAGATTTAATTAGATATTAGGGGGAAGTTTTTTACAGAGAGAGTGGTGAGGTGCTGGAACAGGCTGCCCAGAGAGGTGGTGGATGCCCCATGCCTGGAGGTGTTCAAGGCCAGGTTGGACGGGGCCCTGGGCATCCTTGTGTAGGTCCAGGCCTGGAGCTTGGTGGCCCTGCCTGTGGCAGGGGGGTTGGAACTCTGTGATCCTTGGGGTCCCTTCCAACCCAGACCTTTCTATGATTCTATGATGACTCTCGGTATGAGCCTCTAGTCTTTCCAGTCCCTAAGGGATGACCTAGATGCAAAAAGTCTACTTCTATTTCAGATATCTCTGATTATCCTGCCTGACCCCTAGTAGCCATTCCTCACCAGCACAGGTTTCCAGCTGTCCCTGTATTGTATCTGCCACTTCTATGCAGGTGGGTCACAGAGCACTTAAAATGGCTCTAGCCATTTATGTCAAATGTCCTTTTGTTTCTGCACAGAAATCCTGCAAGTCTTAGGCAAGGCACTAAATTCTCAAACTTTGCTTAACACTGGTCAGGGATGTATTTATTGTATTGTGAAAGCTGTGAGATTGCATAAAACTTCCAATTTGCTTTCAAAGATAAAAAGGAGAAGCACATTTTCCTCCAAGTGGCTGGTACTACACCAACAGCTTTGAATCATAAATCTACTGACTACCATGGAAAAGGTGCAGAGGATAACTGATTTCATTGACCACATCTATTTCTGTTAACAAAGTATTAAATATTGGTTGTACATAATACCAGCCTCCCCCATGAGTACTACAAACATTTGACTACAAAATCAGCCTGACTCAATTTCCCTTTCTGGGGGAATGAATATGTATAGGGTTTTTATGTGAAACAATCCCAGGCCTTTAAGCAGACTGCAGTGCAGGTACCAGGGCATTCATATTTGATATGAAATAAAAAAGAAGCTCGAGTTTCTAGTCTAAATGAAGAATAGGGACTTGAATCAGTGCCCCAGATCTGAAGAGAGTGCCCTCAACATGGATTACCTTAAGGCACAGAAGCAGCTCTCTTTGTCTCTGACCCGAGCACTGGAATACGACCAACCTTTTCTTTTGAAACTGAGACAGGAAAAGACTTCCCAAAGAATGCCCCATTCAGATGAATTGCATCCGTAATTTTGCTGGAAAATCACCAACCATCCTTGTGTATCAAATAAGATGATTACCTTGGCAGGTCTCCTTGTTTCCTGTACTGATATTTTCTGTTCCCTCTGGGAGCAATGATGGGGATAAACAGTGACGAGACAGTCTCCCAGGGGAAAAGGAGGATTCTGAAATCTTAAAAATTCAGACCAGTCAGACTGTCACTAGAAGTCTTGCTTGCAGAGTGTGTTTGTGTCTTTCAGATGAGACTAGTCACCTGACTAGCCAGGATTTTGTTCATCTGGTTTGTATTTTGTGGTTCTTTCAAAATGAAATCAATACATTGACACAGGAAAGCTTTATATCCCAGTTCTATAATAGCTGTTTACAGACCAACACACAAACAGTGGTCATAAAATTACCTTCTCTTTATTTTTCCAAGGTTACATGTCCCCTGCTATGACAAATGCCCTTTCCAATCAGCATTTTTAAATTAGTACTTATTAAATAGTCATTACTGATATGGAAAGTAGTGTATAGGTACAAAAATACATGAAGTCAGAACACTTCAAGTAAGAGACAGAACTGAGCAATTTATTAGAGAATATATAATATAAATATCTAAAGCTAAAGGACAAGAATAGAAAGAAAAGACTCAGGAAATCTACTCAGAGTTTAAAACCATATTTTGGTTAGAAAACTGTTTTAGCTGTATACCTATGACCAGTTGCACCAAGATAATTATTTTACAGTCATATTTTCATATCTTACATAAATGCTGCTTTGCTTTCTCTTTTCTTTGAGGCAGCATATCAGGACAACATTGACAAATTGACAGGAAAGCCAGTATCACACAATTACATTTGTAGATCTCAGGTGTAAATCCAAAGAAAAAGCACAAGTAAAATCATTTGCTTTACAGTTGCAGCCTGATTTTACAGGAGAAACAGCACAGACTAGATACAAAGTGATGTCAAATACACAAACTAATGCAAATACACAAATTTCTGAGAAATATTGATTTATAGTTCTGATAAGCAGGGGTGTTTTCAAAATAGCAGCCAGTAAAACAATCTGAGACAGAAATGTAATTTAAAATTGATTATCTCCTTTGAACATTGCAGCTGAAAGCATGAAAGCTGTGTATCCCTGCGCCCACTCTGTTTCGCTATGACATCCGGCTGGGCTAAGCTTTCCCTGAGTGAGCTGTCCTTATAATCCACTCAAACCAGAACAGTCATAAAACAAATGAGGATTATCAACATCTACTGCAAAATTATGTGGCTTCTGTGGCTTCTAGATTATTTTTTTACTTCAAATACAAATTCTGTTGGTTAAGCAGTAACTGCAGGAAGCTTAAGTATTTACAGTGTTGTGATGTTGTGACGACCCAGCACTAAGCAGCTTCTATTCAGCTTCTTTCCTGTGGGCAAAAAGAGATGCATTGTATGTGGGGACATAGAGAGAAGGAAGAGATGTTACCAAAGTGTCCATGGCACAAACAAAAGTCTCATATATCTCAGTAAAAGCACAAAGGCCATTTCCAGCAGCTTTTGCTGACACCACCAAAGCATAAGTAAGACTTGTACTCTTCTTCATGAATGAAAACCCTGTTCAGATTGCAGGCTGCGATTCTACAGGCACAGGTGGCAATGCAAGATGCAAGCTCTTTAACTATCTGGGCACAACAGCCGGCTTTTTCCTCCTTAGGGGAGGAATGAGGAGTATCAGTATTTCAAAGACCAGCAAGCAGCCTTGGTCCTTTGTGTCGTACCCTCTGAGGTGGATGTCTTCCACAGCATTATGCGCAGCAGCTGCAGAGGCAGTGCAGACCTCTGATTCAGGTTATGGGTAGAATCATAGAGTTGTAGAATGGTTTGGGTTGGAAAGGACCTCTAAAGGCCATCTAGTCCAACCCCCTGCAATGAGCAGGGACATCTTCAACTAGATCAGGTTGCTCACAGCCCCGTCCAGCCTGACCTTGAATGTTTCCAGGGATGGGGCTTCTGCCACCTCTCTGGGCAACCTGTGCCAGCGCTTCACCACCCACATTGTGAAAAATGTCTTCCTTATATATAGTGTAAATCTCCCCTCTTTTAGTTGAAAACCATTACACCTTGTCCTGTCACTACAGGTCCCACTAAAAAACCTGTCCCCATCTTTCTTACGAGCCTCCTTTAAATATTGAAAGGCTGCAATAAGATCTCCCTGGAGCCTTCACTTCTCCAGCCTGAACAACCCCAACTCTTTCGTCTTTTCTTCAGAGGAGAAGCCTTCCAGCCCTCTGATCATTTTCTGTGGCCTAGTCTCTCACACCTGATGGCACTGAATTTTGGCCTGATGAACAGTTCCTAGCACATGAGGCTCTAAATTGTAACTCCTGAAGATTACTGTAATAGGGAGGGAATTGCTACTTGGTTAACTAAAGAATGCACTTTCTGGGATATGAGTAGGGTTTAAAATAGGGGTGATTGATTCCAGCTATTACTGCAAAGAAGTAACTCTGTCCTCAGCTGCCTTTGCAACCTCTTTGCATACTGGAAGGACTTTAAACAGGACAATAGGCATATCTATCTTCAGTGATACTTCACTGGGAGAGACTCCAGTTAACCGTTATCCTTGTTTTATTTAATGAAACTCCATGCTGCTTTGCATCAAGTCCTTCCAGTAAGGAAGCTTAAACTGGAATGCTCTCTGTATTTTTTGTGTACACATCATTTGCATATATATGGGAATGCACATTGAAAAAATGAATATTGGAGAGTTAAAATAAAATAGAAATTTTAAGATGTCTTTCTGGATTGGCTGGTGATTTACTTTTGCAGCTGATGAATATCTGTAACAAATATCAAGTTAATTCAAAAAGCAGCTGTGTGGCAAAACACTTACTTTTACTAGAAAATTAAACTAACTGAAAAACTTAAAAAATGAAATAATTTGTTTTTAAAGGCACCTGCCCAAATATAAATATGCTTTTCATTTCCTTAACCTTATGCCTTAGTGTGCTGGCTTAATCTGTCAAATTGGACAGATTTGACAGATCTATTGCATCGTTGCTTTTTCTTGATTTTTCCTGGTTGATAGAGCATGTACTAAAATGAGCGTGATATTCCTGGCAGCTAAATTTTAGTCTCAGCAGTTCAATAGACGATGTCTGTCAGCCATTCAGCCTTTTACCTGTTTAGGTCTATAATACATTTCCATTAAAAGAGGTAGGAATATAATTATGCTTAGGAAAACAATAACAGAATTCTACCACTTTTCTGGTATTGTTCTTTCCCTTGCTTGCATTATACAAGGGCAACTGAGCATATATTCCTATTTTTAGAAATGCCCCTTGACCAGCTACTCTCTTTATCGAGTATGTTCTGGCTGTGATAATTGAGTATCAATTGTCAGCAAGACATACAGTACAACCCCGATCTGGTTTTTTCTCAAAAGGAATAAGAAAGTAATGAGGTGTGTCATCATAAAAGTGAATTGTATTCCAGAGTTACTCAGCTTGCTGTGTCAAGCCCTGATCTTCCTCTTGCCCACTGATTTTCCAGTCTGTTCTTTGTGCCCAATTTGGTGACGACAGAACAATGCTAAGCACTGGATTGCACTCACTTTTAGGAGATTTTGTTACCTGCTCACAGCAGGAGAGGACATTAATCCAATAAAAATGAAACAGAACACTTCTTATTTCTAGCCACTTAATCATCATTAAATAGCCCCTGCATCCCGTCACCATGAGAGGATAAGAAATGAATGTTTAATAAATAGGTATCCCGTGGTAAACAGAACTTCTTTTTATGCAGAATAAGCTACAGCATCATTTTTTTTTTTTTTTTAAATTGTGTTTTGTTTCAACTCATTAGAAATATCTATATAGCTTTTGGATAAAAAACCCTGAATCTGTAGTCATGGCCCACAGGTCTACCATTTAGCCCACACAGAGCAGCCACACCTAACTCTTTATTCAGCCCTAAGGCATATTAAGCCTTCAATTATGCTCCAATTTATAAATTAGCACATTTATTCTCCACTATGCCTATGATCATGCTCTCCACAGCTGTTACACAGAAAGTGAACCTGAGATTAAGAGTCTGAATTGGGGGAAAACCAAACTAATTAACTGGTCGTACAAGCAGTCGGTGCCCATCTGAGGCCACTAGCACAAGCAGCAGCTTTGTCCAGCTAGCCCTCCAGTGCAGAGGTGGAAAAGCCAGGTCTGCTTCCACGACTGATCAAACTGAGCTTCACACACCTGCGTCTACTTCATTTTGCAGCAGCGGTCAGGCTGGCCTATTCTGTCACACTATGATGGATATAAAATCCAGGATAGAGAAGATCTGGGCTAAAGGCACTTTTCCCCAGATAAACTGGCCTGGCTTGGTGGGAACTAGTACCTCCCAATCAGCAAGTCTGGCAACCGCACAAAGCTGGAGGCAACCCGTCCAAGAGGGCTGGGAGACAGCACTAGTAAAAGGGAAAAACAACCCTGAAGTTAATTGACCAGCTATGTTGGACCATACAGCAAAGGGGTGTAGGGGACTGTGCTATAAGGAGAAGCAGAATAAGCATGAGGAAGAGAGCATTCTTCAGAAAGGGCCTGAGGAATCATCCATCTTAATTGATGAGTACTGTTTCTTGGACAAAACACCGCAGAGCTCCACCCAGCAAAGGCCTCATCTTAGTCAGGGTTATAGTTACTTTAGCAGATTAAATTAAGAGCAGTATAATTGACCTAAATGCCTCCCTTAGCACTAAGTGCAGTGAAGATGAATTTCAGGTTGCATGTGTCTTAGAGATCTACAGTAGACCTGTTAAGTGATGATCCAAGCGTTAAGGGTGATCCAACCCATTAAGGGTGATCTAAATTCCCTGTGCAAAAAGAAATTGGTAAAGTTCCCTAGTTGTCCCAGAAAATCTGTTATTTTCTGGTTTATTTACTGTGTTATCCTTCCCATTATTTGGAAAATCTCAGTTGCTGTTACTCCATATAATTACAAATTAATCTCTGGAGTTATTCTTTTATGTTGGTCTGGTCAATGAATGAGGAACCACAGTGGCCTCTGGATGTAAGAGAAGTTCCCATCGAGTGCCTATTGAGTTAAATTCCATGCAGAATTGGGCATTGCAAACTCTCCTTAACCTCCACATGCTGTATGGGAAAGTTATTATTACTCCTTCTAATTTAACATCTGTTTCTGCAGTACAGCAGTCCCTTCCACCCATGCAGAGTTTCTTTCAAGTCGATAGGACTGTGTCAGTATAAAGGTCTGTGGTAACAGATTGCAGTGCAAAATTGAGACATGATTATATACCATATTAGTTTATGCAATATAGAAGAATAGAGAAGATTTGAAGAATGTCTCTGTTGGAAATGAAAGATCAAAAATGCACCACTGAGCTTAATTTTTTTCTAAAATTGGATAGCGGACATTTGGCACACAAAACAACCTTATAACAAAGCTTCTATAAAACATTTTAGACCTCTGAAGCTAAAAACTATGTTCTTTTTAATGCTGTTAAGGAGAAGCAAAATTCAAAGGCTAACAAGTTGTAATTGCTTTTTTGAAAAGAAGGCTGCCTAAAGTGAAGGTTATTTTGGTCCATTTATAGTGTACTGCATTTTCTAGCTAAATTATAGAAAATTATATGCCATGATTTTCTTGCTGCCTTTAACTAGCTTTATATGAATCTCACAGTTCATCCTTGATATTTTGTTGCATTGTACCAACTGCATTAAGTTTACAAAAATGTTGTTCCCAAACACCCCAGTTTTCTGATAATTAGCTTTCTGCAGAGACTAATGATGAGCATGCTATTCTCTTTGGTGCAAAGCCCTTTAGAGGACCAACCTTCCGTATTTTCTTTGTCTCTGCTACTTAAAATACTGAATAAAGCTTATGGTTTTTGAGGTCAGTCTTGGGGAAGCACAGATGAACTTATTATAATTAGCACCATGGAACAGAGAAACAACGGAATGAGTGTTTCAATACTTTATAATAACAAATAAACTGGGAAGTAGGTTAAGCTCTCCTGATTTAATGCTTTTAAATCTTTGCTCCGTTCTTGAGCAGTGTGTAGAAAACAAAAGGAAAGTGGAGATTGTTTCAAATGTTTTTTCACTCGAATAAAATCGCATAACTCATAACAAGCTTTAAAAACATATATTAAAAATTGACTTTGATTAACCTATGCTTAACTGTAATGTCAGTGCTTTGTACAGGAGTATGGGATTCTTTATATTTAGAAACAACTGCAGACAAATATGATCATTAGAAACTGCCTTCATTGTGGGGAAGAACATGAAATATCATTTGTTTTGGCCTTCTTCCTCTGAACCCAAAGTTTTATTCTGTGGTCAGTACTTATATAATCCCTGGCATGTTTTTCATAAAAAAATGTGACAAAGGAAATGTAAATAACATCAAAATAGTAAACTTCTCTGATGTTATTTCAAAAAAATAAGCATAGTACACCAATATAACATGTTGGTTACTATAAGGAAAAGTCAGGTAATAATACTTACAGCCACAGAGGAGTGAAAGAGTTTGGAACCAAGTTTGCTGCCTGCATGGCCAATTGAAATACTGTGTAAGAGTACCAAGACTTCGTTAAGATATTTGAGCCTAAAATGGCACAATAAAAAAGGATGAGACAAATTCAGGAAAGGTAATCTCATTGGTGAATATTGAATGCAGTAGGTCCAAACGCAGTATCTGGTTCAAGGAGCTGCTAAATTGCCAGCAGCAGGAAATGAGCATAAATTAGCAATGAAAAGGTAAGTGTACTTGCACCACTCCTGGCACCCGTCAGAGGCAGCATACTGATCCGTCCCCATGTAATTTTGATCTGACCCGCTGTGTTAGTGCCTATGCTTTTAGATATTGACTCTCTTTTCTTTCTTTTTAAAGCATAGCATGAGTTTTCTTAGAAGTGTAACAGCTTTCTGCTTATCAGTATGTGAATTCAGGCACTCTGAATATGGGAACTTTAGAGTCAAAGTAAGATATTTTCTGTGTTCATTGCTTGCCAACAGCCATAATGCTTTTCCAACTCAAGTTAAGCAATTGTATTGCTGTTCTAGTGTCTGTGTGCTGAGAATAAACACAAAGCACAGGGTGCATTTCTGTGTCCTTAGGGTTCTTTGTTTCTGTGTGCTAAGACAAAATTGTAGGAGAAAAGCCTACATTCCTGTATTTGCTGGACACATGCGGCACAGGTTAGTATGCCATACTGGGTATTGGATGAACACATGTACAGACACACAGAGATGCTGAAAAACTTACAGTCCCTGATGGGCATGAATAGGGCTATGCTCAGGGATTATTTTAGTCTCACCTAAAACATCCAGTAACATTGGGGGATGCTCTGCATCCCCGAGGTTTCTATCACAACTCTTGTCAAACTGATCTTCTTTGACTAGATCGCTCAATGTTTGTAAGGCTGCTTCAAGACGTAGGGAGAAAGATGAAAGGAGGTTGAAGTGTATTTGGCTGGTTCATGTCTTCCAGCTTTTTGTTGCTGTCTCATCTGATAGAGAGAGTTCTTGTGGGATCCTTTCCCAGTGTTGTGGCAAGGTCAGGATGAAGACAGCAGTCAGCCAGAGAAGTCCAAAGCTGAGAAGACAGAAGCGGTTCTAGAGGCTTAAGGAAATTCGCTGAAGGACATGGCTGACTTACATCTCAGTCCTTGGCTGAGGATTCATCAGCATTCACAGCTTGGGTGTCAGGTTGACAGCTTTTACACTAACAAATAATATAAGTGAATGCATTGGCTTTTTATATACTACTGTCTGGCCAACACTCTTGTGCTTATTTCTGTCCAGCTTAGCCCTAATTTTAATAAGCTTTTCTAACCTCTAGACTGATCTCTTCCCAACTCATAATACACTGCATACAGCTAAGGCTCAAAACCATTCCGAAACCTTCAGCCTCCTGTATGTAGCACATTTGACATAGCTTCAGCACCACCTCAGCAGCCTGAAGACTCTAATCTGCTCCTGGCCCCATCTCCTGCTACTGCATCAGGGGCAAGTTCAGAGCTTGAGTTGAGTTTGCATTGGCTTGTAAGCCAAGGTTACCATCTGCTGTGCTCTGAAGGCTCTTGAACTCTGTATTCTTACCTCAGATTCTGCTTTTCCTTCTGAGACATAGGAAAAGAATCACACAGTTTTCAATGTATTTGACTACATTAAACACAGAATCACAGCATCACAGAATGGTTGAGGTTGGAAAGGGACCTCCGGAGGTCATCTGGTCCAAGATGCTGCTCAAGCTGGGCCACCTAGAGCCAGTAGCCCAGGAACCTGTCCAGATGGCTTTTGGATGTCTTCAAGGACAGAGACTACACAAGCTCCCTGGGCAGCTTGTTCCAGTGCTCAGCCACTGTCACAGTAAAAAAGTTTTTCCTTATGTTCAGATGACACCTCCCGTGTTTCAGTTTGTGCCCGTTGCCTCTGGTCCTGGCACTGAGCAACACTGAAAAGAGCCTGGCTTCATCTTCTTTCCATGCTCCCTTCAGGTATTTATATACATTGACAAGATCCCCCTGAGCCTTCTCTTCTCTAGGCTAAACAGTCCCAGCTCTCTCAGCTTTTCCTCACGGCAGAGATGCACCAGTCCCTTATTCACCTCTGTGGCCCTTCATTGGATCTTCTCCAGTATGTCCATGTCTCTCTTGTACTGGGAACCCCAGAACTGGACACAGTACTCTGGGTGTGGCCTGACCAGTGCTGAGTAGAGAGGAAGGACCACCTCGATCCCTTTGTCAAATGCAGCCAAAGATACTATCAGCTTTCTTTACCACAAGGGCACATTTCTGGCTCTTGCTCAACATAGTGTCCACCAGGACCCCAGGTCCTCTTCTGCCAAGCAGCTTTCCAGCATATATTAGTGCATGGTGCTGTTCCCTCCCAGGTGCAGGACTTTGCACTTCCTCTCATTGAACTGATATTCTTGACTGCATCCTCTTGAAACAAGATCCAACTCGCAGCACATGACACACTGAGTGAAATCCCATAACTACAGTCATTCCTTGCTATTTTTTTCCTATGGACACATTCATGAATGTGTGTTTTTACAGACTTCATGCTACTGCCCTAGCTGCTGGAGGTTGTTCATCCTTGCATCCTGGTCATAAATCACCTGAATGTGTCAACCTTGAAGGCTAATCTCAATGGAGTAGAAGCTGTAGCAGGCAAGTATGAGAAAAGAACTTGAGAGGAAGAGAAAACTGACATTTTCATTTTGCCTATCTTTTTTTTTAGCACCAAAAAGTGACTAAGAAGGGAGCTATGACAGCTTCTAAACTGTATGGAGAAGTCCTTGGTAATTAAACTGCACATAGAGATCACAGAATTGTAGAGTATTTTCTGTTGGAAGGGACCCATAAGGATCATCAGTGTCTCATATCCTGCTGAGGTGAAGGGAGATGTAGTCACTACCCACTAGAACCTTGAGAAGATTTAGCTCTCAGCCAGCAGAAACTTGTTTAAGTTGTGCACATATTTATCTGGTGTCATTTGAAATTCTCTATAGTACTCTGGCTTGTGGCTACAGAAATGCAATAGTGTCCCATAGGTCCTTATCTGCCAGCCCACACACATCTCCTGGATCTCAAAGACCTCAGAACTGAACCTTAGCACATACTGAGAAATCTAGAGAACAATCCATGTTACCTTGTAAGAGAAACCTAGAGCTCAATTCAGTTGTCTATACATTGGTAACTGGAGTTATCTGAGATGATCTGAGATATATAAAACACCTACATGAGTCTGTCAGATACAGCACAGGACCTGTGGGAGATTTACACCCTTCTGGAGTGACAGAAGGGAGTCAGGCAGAATACCTAACCGTGACTAAAATGACACCAGATAACTTGTGCTTAAGCAACAGAATCACCCTTTGATGTTGATTCACTACAACAGGAGTTTAATTCACATGTAGAGACTTACATGGAGAAAATTTATGTGCTTTATGCTGGGGTTGAATATCACTACTACTGTCTTATATGTTCATTCTCATGTGCTGGCTCCGATCACATTTACTACCAAAAATGCAAGGACTGTAACAAATGAAGCATCTGCTTCTCTGTGTAATAAAAATCTTCTCACGGAACTCCTGTACCATCTCCCGTAAGTGTTGATTAGAACGTTCTAATCAAATTCTGCATTCTTCTTAGCTTATGAAGTCACAGACCTCCTAAAGTTGCTTAACTAACACATTTTTTGGCAATATGACTGCTACAATTATTTTTATCACTCAACCAATAGTAACTATCAATACTACTGGAGAAAGTCTGAAGGGTTCAGCTAGAGCTAATGATATATTTAAAACCAATAATCTACATTTTGTAATGGCAAAATTTAAAATTAATATCCCAAGTCATTGGAAACCCCTAGTATAGTGTGCTACATGAAGTAACACTTCAAGTTTGGTAACACATAGGTGTTTGAGTTCCTGCAGTTTCAGTGTGTTGGCCTTTTTAAAACATAGAAACTAGTTAAAAAAATATATAACCGTCAAAAAGAAATTATTAGATTTTGTTCCAAATGTGTAAAACTGAAGTATGTGAATTTTTAATAAATATATAAAAAAAAAAATGTTTCTAAAGAAAGGTATCCTGAGAAACTATATTAACATATTAAAAAATATTTGTCATATGTAAATAACACCAGAAAGATGAGAATTAATATATATATAATAAGGATCATGAATTATTCTGGTTTGAGGTTACTATCCAAATCCAAAAATGATTGCATAAGTTCTTATTATTTTCCTTTATCTTATTTTAGTGATGGGTAAATTTTCAAGCACTTAGCTAGAGTTGTATCTGTCTCAGTCAGGGTGACAAAACAATCTAAAGGCCCAGAATTCGTCCCTTTGTTGGCAAAGCAGATTTGAGCCTAGTAAATTCAGATGTCAAGAAGGGAGAAAAATATCATGGATAATCTGCTGATCAGAAGGGAGATTTACTCTTTCTGAAACTCAGCTACCGCTGTGAGGCAGTTGAGAAAACAGAGCTTTTGCTTTGAATTTGTTTTTGACTGAGTTCTTTCTCTAGATAAATTTCATTTATCAAGGCATTGAGATAATAGTGGGAGGCTATTTAAAAAAAAAAAAACAAAAACAAAAACAAAAAAACCCACAATTTCTCATTTTGTAGAATGTCAATTTAACTAAAAAAACCCCTTTTTAAAGTATGAACTCACTGTGAAAGGAGAATTCAAGATAGGTCTTTCAGTATATGTGCTGTTTCCAATAAGTGGCATAGAGCAGCATGCATAAACTTGCTATTTTAAGGCTGTATATCATGTTTAATTTACAATGAACTTGCTGGCTTAGTAAGGGAAGAAAGTGATATATGAAACCTGGGTGTGCTACTCAGCTGACTCTAATGTGAGGGCAGCAGGAAGGCATCAGAGAGTAATTCTCACTTGGAATCTATTCCAACTGGAGCTGCTGTATCCTTTCATCCAATCCAGAAGAAACTCAATTACAAGAAGTGACATTATACAACATAATAAAAGTAGTGTCAGCTCCAAATCCATGAAGGCTTGTTGACACGGGGAATGAGTTGAGCTGATGGGACCGTATGGTGAGAAGGGGTGTGTGAACAAGCCTCCCTGTCTGCCATCCAGAGAAGTTTGTGGCAGCATTCTTGACTGCAGATACATCTCATACCCTTTCAATCCATCTGTGCGGTGCCACACAGACAAGATGAATGATGGTAAGTAAAACAAGGTGTTCTATGAAGGGAGGTCCTTAACATAGCTCCGCCACATCTAGGTACAGCCCAAGCTTGCTAACACTGAGCAGGATATGATGTTTGTATTGCCACAAGGTTCACCCACATAATTTGGCATAAACAACATGAATCATTACACAGGAATTCACTTTCCCATGAGGGAAATTTAAAATAATATATTCAGTGATGAAATAAATTGTGAAATAAAGAATTTTAGATTGCCACCAGTTTTAAAGCACCCGTGCTGAAAAGGCTGAAATTTCAAAGACTCGATAGTAGATACTTCTGAAGCCAAGTGCAGTCTTTCTATTGACTTCAGTTGGATTTGAGTAAGCTTCAGAGAAGAGGTAGGTCACCTAAAATACATTATTTTCCTCCAATCAGATAAACACTGATATACAAAGCCCTGGGTAGGAATAGTTCATACTTTACTACACTCTTGGTTCCATGGAGATCTATTTAAATTGGAATGGGGAAATTTTTTTTATTAAGAAAACAATGAAGATCCTATATTACAGGAAGGCTAGACGAAATCATTCTGTTGAGATGACAGACCAGGAGAGAGTTGAATTGTTCCCTCTGAAACAGTGAGGCCAAGGGCTGGGTGGGAGACACAGAAAAGAAGGAAAATAAATAAAAATCATAAGGAAGGGAAAGAATAATTTATTTAAAAAAAAAATAAATTAATATCAATCAGCTATGAGTAAAGAAGAGCTAGAAATTTGATTTTTTTTTTCTAATGATGAGAATGCTAATGTTCTGGAGCAGCCTTCCAGAGAAGAATAATGAGGAAAAAACAGGTAACTTAAGAATGGAGCCTATGTCCAGCCCTACAGGAAGCTGTTGCCCATGAAAAAAGACTATGATAAAGACTTGAATATGATGACTCAGAAGGTACTTTCTTGTGTGTTTGTACTAGTTAAGAAACTGGTTAAGGACACGGAGCTTAACACTAATCCGTCATTGTCCTGACTGCTATATGATTAGCACACTCCCAGGCATCATCATAGTGTGAACCCAGCACACTTTCTGGGACCGAAGCAAGGTTTGGGAAGTAACACATGGCATTAATTGTTCTCAGCAGGCAGTATGGATGAGACCATCTTACCGAGGGGTGGGAAAGAAAGAAAACATTTAGTCATGAGCAAATTTCACACTGCTATTTGTCAACAGTGCCAAGGAATGGCCCCAGAATAATTTAGAAGTAAAAATGTATTCTTTAAGTTTTGTATTCCTAGTGACTTTAGGGCATTGTGCCCTAAACTGGAAATTTTCAAGTAGGGAAATAGCCTTTGGAGGCTGGATACAGCCAGCTACCATCACGGCACTGCAAAGGGATTTCCAGCCCACTGGTAGCAGTGACCAGTTTATGGTGCTAAAGTAGTCTGCACATTAACATGTTTATCATTATTTATACAAATGACTTTTAAAATTTTTTCTTATTTTCTCACAAAATCTCTAAATCAGTCATTATACCCTTCCTGGGGATCTGGCCAGAGAGACTAGAGATCAGGTGTTTTGTTCTCAGTCTCTGATTCCTAGATGCACATCATTTAGCGTAACTTAGAAGTAGTTTGGTCCTCTTTGTGGCCTCCAGGACACATTTAAATAAATTGGTAAATCTTTTATTCAGGACAACTCTTGTTAGCCCCCTTAATTTACACACACAAACTCTCCAGGTGGCCTTCAATGCACATAATAATAGACTGAAGAGTTTACTGCAATGTAATTCTAATTAGCTATTTTACAAGTATGGTGTCTACCTTTTGCAGACAAATAAATCTTTTAATGTAATTAGTTTGGGGTTGTGGTTTGGTTTATTTTTGCTTTTTTCCTTTTCTGAGCAAAACTTTCAGCTGCTGCAGTTTTATCTTGAAGGATGAAGAGCAAATTCGTGGGTAATAACTCTTTTTGCATAGTTTGCAGTTTTCTCTGTTTTACAGCTTGGGTTCAAAATATTCTTTTTCATAGATTAGAATAATTTTAAACTGTTTCATCAAATATCAGATAACTATAAGAGGAATCAAGTTCATTTGAATGCAAATAGAATTTGGAGCATAAGTTATAAGTTACTTAGTACTTAGCCAAACGGTCATGTTAACGTTTCAAATGGGGATATCCTTTATAGGCTTATGATTTGGCAAATGGTTTAGCAGGATTTTATTTTTAAATAAAACTTTTGATTTCAAGATTTGTTGAGTGAAAGTTGATCTATTGCATCAAGTAACTGACAGGAAACCAAATTTAGTCTCTTTGGTTGCTGTCCTTAGCTTTTTCAATGTTAAAATGGAGAAAGCTAAACTATAGGGTACCTCCTAATTTATTACATCTACCCAAAGGACTAATTGCTTCCTTATACTCCTAGATAATTCAATACTACCTTAACAGACCTTAAATAAATCAGGTCACATTCCTGAATCGGGAAAAAGGAGACAAGTTGACTGATGCGGTGAGTCTAAGTGAAATCAGAATTACAGCTCCCAAGTAGGTGATTCTGCAAAAATAGTGGGACCTGCTCTTTGGTCTTCTAATGATCTGCAATGCACCAGAATATCCACTGGCATGTAGCTGAGCTACAGAAAGGACGTTTCCCAAACTCAGCTGCATTCATTCAACTTCATATTTTCTACTTTGTGCAGACTTACTGTTCTTTCTATGAGGCCACTCTGCAGCTGCTTTAAAAGTGTCACTAAGTTGGGTACCTGAAACATCCATATCTGGGAAGGGACTTCATACACAGTGGCAACCCTGGATTACTACCTATTCTGACCCAGCATGTCAAAGACTCTCTGTAACTATTTTCTTGTCTTCTCAAAAATCTTCTCTCATCCTGTTATAGATGGTTTGAGACAAGGGCTTTATTTTTATTCACCAGTTGCATAGTATTTAGAATATGACAGCCCTGGTCCATTGCTGGGATTCTTGTGCACTGCCACCAAGCAAGTAACAGGGATTTGGGGACTGCGCTCTGGCTACCAGCGTCTCCTCTTACCAGTTCACAGAATTACTGGTTTAGCCCAGTCACTGCTCTATGCCTCCGAAGGTGCTGCTTGCCAACCTGCTGGGCAATACAGTTAAGTGTATTCCATTCCTTTCTTTGAGCTGGCACATTTTGCTTTTCTTTTTCCAAGATCCTGAGTAGGAACCCCCTTTATATTTCCCTGCATTTTGTCCAAAGGATGAGTGGCGTGTCTCCATCTCAATGTATTCCTTATCATACTCGCTACATGGCGAGTTTTCCTTAAGAAGGATGTCTTATATATACCTTACAGTATCTGCACTCCATTTTTAGCTCTCGTTGCTTCATTTGTAGTGGGAGCTTAAGTAGCCTAATTTTGGAATGGGCTATTCTGGGAGTATGTGACACTGATTGGAAACAGCATTGCTATTTTCTAATCCTGATGCTCTTTATGTAACAGTCAACTTTTGACATCATCCTTATTCTAGTGCTTCCAGCAACGCATGCTGTCACCACTCATTTCTGAAGGTCTGGCCAGGCATTGTAGTCGGTACCTATAGTAAATGGGACATTCCTTAAAACCACTGTTTACAGCACTAACACCTCGCTTCCGGGCTGAGACTGCAAGTCCAATAGTTTAATCAGTGTGGATTTTAAGTTGCTACATCATGTCACTGTACACAGACAACTAAAGAAATCTGAATACAAATCACAGATTTTGTGGAACTTATTTTGCTTGTCTTACAACAGCTGTTTACCTTCTACTATATTTCACAGGTCTGGGGAATGTCACAGGCTCATTCACATCTGAGGTGAACTCTTAAGCAGTAGAATTAGTGAGATTCCTGCTATGTTGCAAAGAGATGTAAAGCCGGGTTTTCTCATGTTTAAGAATTAGCTGAATTATACCCTAGTGATGATGAGTATGCTTCATACTGCAGTTTTCAGAAATGTCAAGTGAAGTGACATGTGCGCTCACAGCCCACGGTGCCCTGGGCTGCATCCCCAGCAGCGTGGGCAGCAGGTCGAGGGGGGTCCTGCCCCTCTGCCCCGCTCTGGTGAGACCCCCCTGCAGTGCTGCCTCCTGCTCTGGGGCCTCAGCACAGGAGAGACACGGAGCTGCTGGAGCG
>KL287358.1:0-16478 GCA_000699545.1 Podiceps cristatus | reverse complement strand
CTGCTGGGAGACAGCCTTGGAGAGCTGGGGGGGTTCAGCCTGGAGAAGGGAAGGCTCCGGGGAGACCTGATTGTGGCCTTCCAGTACTTAAAGTGGCCTATAAGAAAGATGGGGGAAAACTCTAGCAGGGCCTGTAGTGACAGGACAAGGGGGAACAGTTTCAAATGGAAAGAGGGGAGATATAGACTAGATATACAGAAGAAAATTTTTACAGTGCGGGTGGTGAAGCACTGGCACAGGTTGCCCAGAGAAGTGATAGAAGCCCCGTCCCTGGATACATTCAAGGCCAGGCTGGATGGGGCTCTGGGGAACCTGGTCTATTTGCGGATGGACCTGCTCATGGCAGGGGGTTGGACTAGATGGCCTTTAGAGGCCCCTTACAGCCCAGATTATTCTATGGTTCTATAAGTGAACTTGAGCTGACAACCAGGACTTCAGATCATACTAGCTGTTTGAATTTCCTGGGTACGCAGCTCCAATCTCAGCAGTGGTTTTAGCTCTATTATTGCATAACTGCTTACTTAATAATGTTTTTATTTTTTTTGCAGTAGTTGATCTTATGTTTTCTTTTTTATTGCTCACTGTGTTCCTCCATATGGCCAAAATGAAAGACAGAACAGAGCTGTTATGATGGGTTTAAGTTGATTACAGACCACATTTCGCAGGAAGAGTCCTACCAGATTTGATTAACTCAGTTAATGAAGCTGTGCATGAAAGGCCCCTAAATACCAGCAGAGTAGCATGAGAAGCCCAGTATAAGAGTGAATCAGAGTCTTAAATTATAATCGTCCTTATCTCTATACAGAGAGCAAGGAATATTCTCTTCATTACATCTGTTCTGGTCTTGTCCTATTGCACAATGGTTCTTGTGACTACAAACCCACCAAAGTCCTTTGGGTCTCAGGGGGCTGCAAGCAGAGTTAGGCACTCGCTGCTCACCTTGCTGTCCTCCATGTTCGGCCTGACCACTAACCTGAGAGGTGGGAGAGACCCATGTCTGTGCCATTAGGCTTCTTGAGGTCATATTGTTCTGCTTCCTCAGATATGAACACAGCTATGATATTACATGCCCAAACAGGGATTCGCAAGACATTCATGTGTGTCAATCGTCTCACAGGTTTAATTAGGGAACGTGTCATAGCAAATTTAACACTTACAGGATTGATCCCTCAAAAAACAGTCACCATTACAACTTCTGCTGAGGCAGGTAATCAGAGACAATACTTATCTTTCATGTGATAGCTTAATGTTTACAGCACTTCACCGGGAGAGAGGAAGCTTGCCTTCTGGGCTCTTTGTAGTCCAAGGGAGACTGGATTTACGCCTCTCAAAAAAACACCTTAAGCCCAAGATAGATTTGAAAAAAAAAAAAAATGTTAAGAGGATTTCATCTCCTTCTTCCAGTCTGGTGTACATCCTGGGAAGCAGGCTACACTGGGACGGGGAGAGAACATCAAATCTTCAGTGAAAAGGGTGTCTGAATAGCGTACAGAGGGATGCTGGCTGGAATTTTGGCACTACTGACAGGACTGAAGTTGTAGTCTGTGTGAAATACTCATTATACAAAAGATGAAAGTAAGAATCAGCCATCTTCTTTCTTTATAGTGTGTGATTCTTCATAAAGTTCCTTTCTGGATCTACTTCTAGTCACATAAAATAAGACAAGAGCAAAATTAACTTAGACAGAAAAGCAGAAATAAGATATTTCTGAATTTGTCCCATAGAAGGTCCCACTGTTCAATGCTGTAGGCAGCTATTAATTATTTCATGCCTTAAAGGCCACAGTCATGAATTGATGCTTCCCTGTACCCTACAAAAAAACCACAAACCAATAGGGCTGTCTGTCTTTTAAGAGACAGGAGAGAAAATTACATCTGTCACAAAGTTCACAAAATCTCAAATTTTTTGATAAAATGAGGCAGAGATTTACTGCCTTGCATCTATTTCAATGGAAGTGTGGTCTACATAATTCACTCTAGATGCCTTTTACCTTTTTTAGGTTAAAAAGTAAATGTACTTAGGCTAAATTTTTTATTTTTCATAGAATGGTTTGGGTTGGAAGGGACCTTAAAGATCATCTAGTTCTAGCCCCCGCTTACCATGGGCAGGGGCACCTCCCACTAGCCCAGGCTGCTCAATGCCCCATCCAACCTGTCCTTGAACACTTCCAGGGATGGGGCATCTTCAACTTCCCTGGGCAGCCTGTGCCAGTGTCTCACCACCCTCATCATGAAGAATTTCTTCCTGATGTCTAATCTAAATCTACCCCCTTCCAGTTTAAAGCCATTCCCCCTCGTCCTATCACTACATGCCCTTCTAAAAGCCCCTCCCCAGCTTTCCTGTAGGCCCAATTCAGGTATAAGGTCTCCCCACAGCCGTCTCTTCTCCAGGCTGCGTAAGCCCAACTCTTTCAGCCTGTCCTTGTAGGAGAGGTACTCCAGTCCACTCATCATCTTCACGGCCCTGCTCTGGGCTCATTCTAACAGGTCCATGTCCTTCTTCTGTTTAGGATTCCAGAGCTAGACGCAGCACTACAGGTGAGATCTCACCAGTGCAGAACAGAGAGTCAGAATCCCCTCCCTGGACCTGCTGCCCACTCTGCTAGTGATGCAGTCCGGGGCACGTTTGGCCTTCTGGCCAACATGGGTGGGTCATGTCCAGCTTTTCATCCACCAGTATCCCCAAGTCCTTCTCAGCAGGGCTGCTCTCCATCCCTTCATCCCCCAGCCTGTATTGATACCAGGGGTTGCTCTGACCCAACTGCAGGACCTTGCACTTGACCTTGTTGAACCTCATGAGGTTCACCCAGGCCCACCTCTCCAGCCTGTCCAGGTCCCTCTGGATGACATCCGATCCTCCTGGTGTCACAACTGCACCACTCAGCTTGGTGTCATCTGCAAACTTGCTCAGGGTGCACTCAATCCCAGTGTCTATGTCATTGATAAAAACAGTAAAGCATACCAGTCCCCGTACGGAACCCCTGTGGGACACCATTCATCACTGATCTCCATCTGGACATTGAGCCATTGAACACCACCCTCTGGGTGCAACCATCCAATTTATTACTCATCCACCAAACAGTCCACCCATCAAATCTCTCTCTCTCCATTTTAGGGAGAAGGATGTTATGGGGGACCATGTCAAAGGCCTTACAGAACACTAGACAGACGACATCTGTAGCTCAGCCCTTGTAAACTGATGTAGTTGCTCCATCATAAAAGCCTACTAGGTTGGTCAGGCAGGACTTGCCCTTGGTGAAGCCGTGCTGGCTGTCTCCAATAACCTCCCTGTCCTCCATGTGCCTTAGCAGAGCTTCTAGGAGGGTCTGTTCCATGACCTTCCCAGGCACAGAGGTGAGGCTGACAGGTCAGTAGTTCCCAGGGTCCTCCTTTCTACACTTTTTAAAAATGGGCACAATGTTGCCCTTCTTCCAGTCACTGTGGTCTTCACCTGACTGCCATGACTTTTCAAATATTATGGAGAGTGGCTTGGCAACTACATCAGCCAATTTTCTCAGGACTCTGGGATGCACCTCATCAGGTCCCATAGACTTATATATGTTCACGTTCCTCAGGTGGTCATGAACCTGGTCTTATAATGAGTGGAGTTTTACACCCCTGGTCCCCATCATGATGTCTCTTAACCCACAAGCGGGGAGGAGAGCAGCTGCCAGTGAAGAGTGAGACAAACAAGTTATTGAGTACCTCAGCGTTCTCCTCATCTGTTGATACTGGCTCTCCATTCTTGTTCATTAGAGATTTACTCTTTCTTTGACCTTCTTTTTCGAGCTGACATACCTGTAGAAGCACTTCTTGTTATTCTTTGCATCCCTTGCCGTATTCAGCTCCATTCATGCCTTGGTTTTCCTGACCCCATCCCTACACAACCGGGCAGTGTCCCTGTAGCCCTCCCAAGTTACCCATCCCTGCTTTCACTGGCTGAGCAGTTCCCTCTTGGTCTTTAATTTCACCAGCAAGTCTTGGCTCAGCCATACTGATCTCTTCCCTTCCCTGCCTGATTTCCTACATCTGGGCACTGAGAGCTCTTGTGCTCTATGGAAATCGTCCTTAAAGATCTGCCAGTTCTCTTCTGCTCCCTTGTCCCTGAGGTCCTTTTCCCAAGGGGTCCTACTGACTAACTCCTTGAAGAGCTTAAAGTTTGCTTTCCTAAAAGCAAAACAATAGAGTCCTGACTATACTCCTCACGTGTCTGATATCCCTTAGGACTCTGAACTCCACCAGCGTGTGATCACTGCAGCCCAGGCTGCCTCCAGTCTTGACACCACCAATGAGTTCATTTGTATTGGTGACCATCAGATCCAGTATCGCTACTTTCTCAGCAAATGTGGGGGCGGTTGAAGCCCCCCAGCAGGACAAGAGCCTGCGAGCGCGATGCCTCCTGCAGCTGGAGCAAGAAGGCTTCATCAATAGGCTCTACTTGATCAGGCTGCCCGTAAAAGACACCAACCAAAATGTTCCCTTCGTTGCCTCAGTCTCTAATTCTTACCCACAGGCTTTCGACCTGCTTATGGCTACTCTTCAGGGCCAGTTCTTCGCACTCTACCCATTTCTTGATATAGAGCTCTTAAAACACATTGCTGTACACAGAACACATATTATCCAGGTTCACATAATGGTTTGCATTGTTCATCACTCTATCCAGTTATAGGAAATGTTTCAGAGGATAGAATAAAATTAGCATTTTATTTTTTATAAAATACTAGGACAAGAATTTTAGTTTGCATACTCTGAGTTAAGTTATAATAAAGTAGGCATTTCTAATTACCCTTTAATTTAAACCAGATGAATGGAATTACAATTGGTTTATAAAAGACATCTAAATCAAATCTACAGTACTTTAGCAGCTGGTTCTAATGAATCAGCATCTCACACAGCGCACCTGTACATCAGTAGAAATCTTTGTCTTTGAAGAACGAATCTTGGAAAAAACACAGAAAGAACATCTGCTTCCTTATAAATTCTCAAGTCCAAAAGAGTTCTTAAATCTGATGAATGTCCAGCATCACTGAGAGCTCCAGTTTAATAGCCTGGGCTTCTTAATGTGCTACTAGATCAAGAAAACATCAAGGAACGGTGAAAACAAAATGTATCATGCAAACCCTGATATGTTCTGCTGGGAAAGGGCACCAGATCGAAGAGATGGCACAAGATCAAAGAGCTGGCATGATGGCACCATGCTGTTTCATAGCAGAATAAATGGCTATTGCAAAAGCAGTAAATGTTAGTAGAAGGCATAATGTTAAAAGAAGGTGAAATACACTTGAAGGATATTCAATGACCATGGTTAACTAGCCAAATCCTCTATTTCTTGAACAACCCCTCCCATGTATTTGCCAATGTAAATAGTACATCCATAATGTTACCTTTTAGATTTGGAGCTGGCACCACTGTTGCCTCTTTGCTGGAATGTTTTACTGTTGTCATTTGGCAGTTACAAGCATCCTAGAGAATACAGTAAAGTAAAAATTATCCCTCTCTCATAGAATTAACTGCAGTCATTTTCTTATACTGTCACTGCAAATGCTCTTTGTTTTCTTCTTTTTTCTATTGTTTTCTGTGTTTGCAGCCTTCAGTAATTGCTTCCTTCCTATTTTCATTTATGCTATATATGCCATTAAATTCCAGGTCAGACAGTTCTGGAGTGATATTTTTTTCAATTTGGCACTGCAGATGCAGTCTTGCTCTATTATTAAATTCACTTGTGTGTGTGTGCTTTTACAGCCAAGACCTCCTTCCCTGCAGAAATACTTTGAAGATCAGTAAACCCTAAATTAAAATGAAAAGAGAATTCTCCGCTCTCTTTCTATGAGCCACTGGCAGTGCTGCGCTTTGAGCCAAAGCAGAGACCTAGGAGCATAAAATGTTGGTTGTATTAGTTTGGTTGGCTGAGTAAAAACTATATCTTACAATGTTAATTTTGTTCAGGGAATGATCCGAGTCTTTATGCCTAACACAGTCCCATGAAAGTGTCCCAAGACACTTGACAAGAATCTGCTGGAAAACACCAAGAAAGCCACAAACAGAAGAGAGTCAAGATAAAACTGCCCCTACATTCCAGATACCCTCTGTCTTTCCCGTGTCACGCTGGCTGTGATCAAAGCCTTATGTTTTATTTTGCTGTCAGAAGTTTCTTAGCAACTTAACTTCTATTTTTTTGCCAGAGAATATTGATGCTATGGCAAAGCTAAGTACAGCTTTCTGAGTAACACGAGGATGATGTACATGCAATGTTCTGGATTAATAATTCCCAATTTTTACAAGCTAAATCTCATACCAGCCAGAACAGGTCCCACTGAGAGAATGTACATCAGTAGAATCTATTAATTTGGGTTGTGTCCATGTGTTGGGTTGATACTTCATGGTTTGGGAACCACCACCCTCGATTAGGAAAATAACATCTATTAATGTAGATGTTTATACATCTATTTTCTCTGGGTTTTATAACAGTTCATCATATTAACATAATATAAAAACCTTTAGCACTTCCTTCATAAAGGAAACCTTCCTTCATAAAAACCTTTAGCCCTTCTAATTGCCCTGAGTATGGAAATTTGGCTTTTTTTTTTTTTTTTTTTTTTTTCCCTTCTCAAGAATTTCAGAGGATTAAGACGGGTTTTTTCTATGTATTAAAGTTATATTTTTATTTTGAGGAACTATGTTCATGTGTCTTGTATTATTGCCTAATCCTTCCTCCTCACATAGGCACCTCAATTTCAGAACAGCACTAAGCTATTTCAAAAATTTTTATCAGTCTAATTTTTCTGTGATTAATATATGTACCTTAGATAAGGTAGTGCTTATATTTTAGAAGTCTTTCTGAGCTGGGCAATTCTCACTTAGAATAAGTACATAAATATCCTTTGCAATCCTTATGGTAGACCTTTAGAAGGCAGTCTTGGCTATAAAAGATAAAATATAAGAAATATTCAGCTGTGTCATATCCTGGCTGCCAAGTCTATTTTGAAACAAGTTTCTATTAGAGAAGGACTTCTAATTTCTTTTTTTTTCCTGAAGGTGCTGGTTGAGGCAGTTTTGCCTCTTCATCTCCCCACCTCTCTTCTTCACCTTTCTTTTTATGAGGTATTCAAGTTGTTAAAACACTTATAAAATGGATATGGATATAAATATGGATATAAATATAGATGTGTGACAAATACAGACAGGCATGAGTCTTAGGTTCTTAGCCCACAAAGACTCCAGACTTAAGCTTCCTAATCCTAAGTGTACTCTGATCATCACTATCACTAATTACCTTTCTCATTAAAGATATCAAATGTATTATCCCACTAAAAGTAATTAGAATCTCATTCTTCAAAATCAGTATAAGGCCGGATGGTCCACAGCATAGCAGAAATTTTAAGAATATGAGCTCAAAATAAAAACCTCAAATGTCACAAAACACAGGGAGAAGTTAATCCTATTTTAGCATCAAGCATAGGAGTATTGACAAGTTTCAAAACTTCTGACAGCTATGAAATTATCAACACAAGTTGCTTCATTTTCGCTTCATTAGAATTATAGTTCACACTCCTTCTTACACTAGTGCTGTGTGGGTAGACAGGCAGTTGTAACACCCTAGACTATTCAGCCTTACTGATACTCTGATTTATTGTCGGAAACAGAGGAAAAAAAACCCAAATATTTGTGTAATCTGTAGGAGGATGAGTGGCTTTTTGTTCATGACACCATTGGCCTGAACTTTAGGGCAGCCATCTGTATGATGCCTCTTCAGATCGCAGTTGTGATCACACTTTGTAGTTGATGGCATTTTGTATTAGGGTATTTCCTCTCAAATTATGAAACCTTTCCCATTCAACTTAATCTTTGTAAACACTGTGGAGGAATCAAAGTAAAACTGGTTTCTGTTTATCACTAGGTTCTTTCCCAAAAAATTCTACATCTGCAATGACTTGTCAAATCATAGAATCATAAAATCATAGAACAATTTTGGTTGGAAGGGACATTAAAGATCATCTAGTTCCAACCCCCCTGCATTGGGCAAGGACACCCCTGCAGACCAGGCTGCTCAAAACCCCATCCAACCTGGCCTAGACCACTTCCAGGGATGGGGCAGCCACAGCTTCTTTGGGCTGGGGGACTTCAACCACCCCAACATCTACTGGGAAAGTAGCATGCCGAACCGTTGGCAATCCAGGAGATTCCTGAAACACATGGAAGATAACTTCTTTAGCCAGGTAATAGACATCCCTACCCGAGGGGATGTGACACTGGATCTGACGATCACCAACACAAGTGAGATAATTGGTGATGTCAAGATTGGAGGCAGCCTGGGCTGCAGTGGTCATGTGCTGGTGGAATTTGCAGTCCTGAGGGATATAGGACAGGCGAAGAGTAAGGTCAGGACGTGGAATTTTAGGAAAGCAAACTTCCAGCTCTTCAAGGAGTTATTCAATAGGACCCCTGGGAAACTGCCTTCAGGGACAAGGGAGGAGAACAGAGCTGGAAGATCTTTAAGGACGATTTCCACAGAGCACAGGAGCTCTTGGTCCCAGGTGTAAGAAATGGGACAAGGAAGGCAAAAGACCAGCATGGCTGAGTTGAGACCTGCTGGTCAAACTAAAGGGCAAGAAGGAAATGCACAGGCAGTGGAAGCAGGGATGGGTGTCCTGGGAAGAGTATAGGGATGCTGCCTGGTTGTGTAGGGATGGGGTCAGGAAAAAACAAGGCATGAATGGAGATGAATTCGGCAAGAGATGCAAAGAATAACAAGAAGGGCTTCTACAGGTATGTCAGCAGGGCTGAGTTGAGACCTGCTGGACAAATGAAAGGGCAAAAAGGAAATGCAGAGGCAGTGGAAGCAGGGATGGGTACCCTGGGAAGAGTGTATGGATGCTGCCCGGTTGTATATGGATGGGGTCAGGAAGGCCAAGGCACAGCTGGAGCTGAACTTGGCAAGGGTTGCAAGGAATAACAAGAAGGGCTTCTAGAGGTAGGTCAGCCAGAAAAGAAAGGTCAAAGAAAGTGTACCCCCACTGATGAGCAGGACTGCAAAACAACGGACAAGGAGAAGGCTGTGGTAGTCAATGACATTTTTACTTCAGTCTTCACTGGTGACCTCTTTTCCCACACCTCTCGAGTGGATGGGCCGCATGATGGGGATAAGGGGAGCAAAGTCCCTCCCACTGTAAAAGAAGATCAGGTTCGTGACCACCTGAGGAACCTGAACATATTTAAGTCCATGGGACCTGATGAGGTGCATCCCAGAGTCTTGAGGGAATTGTCCGATGTAGTTGCCAAGCCACTCTCCATAATATTTGAAAAGTCATGGCAGTCAGGTGAAAACCACAGTGACTGGAAGGGTAACATTGTGCCCATTTTAAAAAAGTGTAGAAAGGAGGACCCTGGGAACTACTGACCTGTCAGCCTCACCTCTGTGCCTGGGAAGGTCATGGAGCAGATCCTCCTAGAAGCTCTGCTAAGGCACATGGAGGACAGGGAGGTTATTGGAGACAGCCAGCACGGCTTCACCAAGGGCAAGTCCTGCCTGACCAACCTAGTAGGCTTTTATGATGGAGCAGCTACATGGGTTTACAAGGGCTGAGCTACAGATGTCGTCTGTCTGGACTTCTGTAAGGCCTTTGACATGGTCGCCCATGGTCCCCCCATCACATCTCTGCTACATAACCCCACCAGCAGTGCTGCCTCCAGCCCTGGAATCCACAGCACAGGAAGGAAATGGACCTGTTGGAGCGGGTCCAGAGGAGGCCACAAACATGATCCGAGGGCTGGAGCAGCTCTGCTGTGAAGAGTTGGGCTTGTTCAGCCTGGAGAAGAGAAGGCTGTGGGGAGACCTGATTGTGGCCTTTCAGTACTTAAAGGGGGCCTATAGGAAAGATGGGGATAAATTTTTGGTAGGGTCTGTAGCGATAGGACCAGGCGTAACGGTTATAAACTAAAAGGGGGTAGATTTAGACTAGATATAAGGAAGAATTTTTTTAACAATGTGGGTGGTGAGGCACTGGCACAGGTTGCCCAGAGAGGTGGTAGATGCCCCATCCCTGGAAACATTCCAGGCCAGGCTGGACGGGGCTGTGAGTGACCTGATCTAGTTGCAGATGTCCCTGGTCACCTCACCCCTGCAGGGGGGCTGGACTAGATGACCTCTAAAGGTCACTTCCAACCAAATTATTCTATGATTCTATGATGTCTGTCTCCTTACTACTACTGTTCTACTACAGAGAAATTACTGAAATGTTCTCTAAATCCCTCATCTCCCACCCTGATGGACTAACCATCAAACTCTTTAGCCATGTCCATTCACACTTTCTAGCCCAATTAATAAATTTCTTCAAGTGGGATTTTATTAAAAAAAACAATATCAACACATTACTTACAGGAAATGGAATGCCAAAAGAAATCTGATGATGAATATCTATTTCATTTTATTAACTGGTATAATTAAATATTCACACCAGAATGATGAATACAATAGGATTAAGAATCATCACGCAATGACAATTTAGCATCCTTTGCTGTGGTATTCAGACTTCTGTCTGAGATAGATTGACGAAGGAAAATAAATGAACTTATTCTAGTTTGTTAAGGATAAGCAGGACAGTATTTAACACAGAATAAAAAAAAAAAAAAGAAGTAACTAAAAAAAATGTGACCTCACAGTAAATGTTATTTTAAACAACATACATTTAAAAATAATCAAATAAAATACTCAGATGAAATAATGAATTTTTATTTAA
Source organism: Podiceps cristatus (assembly GCA_000699545.1). NCBI lineage: Eukaryota > Metazoa > Chordata > Aves > Podicipediformes > Podicipedidae > Podiceps > Podiceps cristatus. Next base: position 5,743 of record KL287358.1, on the reverse strand, counting down.
TTATCACAGAAGATCAATAAAAGCATTTTGAATATCTAGACTAGCAGGTTTGCTACTATGAGCCACAGTTTTGCTGAAAGGGTTAGCTGGTAAGAAAAGCCACGACATTTTGGGGGGGATTAAATGCCCCCAAAAAACTGTGCTGAAAGGGTTAGCTGGTAAGAAAAGCCACAACATTTTGGGGGGGATTAAATGCCCCCCAAAAACCATATTTGATTAGAATTTGAAATTAAAATGAATTAAAATTGGCATGCAGGTTCTTTCTACTAAACTTCTAAATGTCCCTCAAGGTGGACAACTTGTTTCTTTTTTTTTGTTTCTTCACATTGCTTTGCTTCCTCTGCTACTTTTGAAGTCACTGAAAATGTTAGTATTGACTTAAGTGAGAGCAGAATTGGACTATATGGAGCATTTTTGAAAAGTTCTTGTGTGCTTTCTTTCAGAAGGTCAAGTAAATCCATTGATTTACTATTGTTAGGTACTCTTGGAGACTCCAAGTGATTTAGCATTAGTTCATTGCAGAAAAGATGTGTAAGCAGAATAAGCAAAATAAATGCGTTTAAAAGGATCTTGGGTTTTTTTCCCCTTAACATAATTCTATTTAAAACAGAAGTTCTGCCAGCCTATTATCACAATTTTTAAATGACATAACTCTGTTGAGAAAAGCTGCTCTTGAGACTTGCCATCATGACCAAAAGTTCCCATGGTACTTTTGGTTTTGTGCTCCAAAACCACTTAGGCATTATAACCTTACTAATTTTACTCCTTTTCATAGTCACTTTCCACTTTATCTTTTATCATGTTTCTCATAGTTACAAAAACAAGTCTATGCCCTTAATTAATATCTTTTTTATGCTAGTGAAACACAAGACTATTTCTTGATACTCTCATTCAAGAAAATATGTTCAATGTTCAACATGGCTTAGTGACCTGTTATGGCATTGATCTCATCCTGACCTTAATATTTCCTTTGATACTTACATTTTCTTAGTTATAAACTGTTGTTTGGCAACATGGATATGGATTCACCACATTATATTGTGTCTAGCTTTGTTTCCTTTTTTTTTTTTTTTTGTTAGATTTGACTTCCTCAGTATTTGTAATGTTACAGAAATGTTCCCATAAACTTTTATGAAATATGCAGAATATTGTAGGCACCAATATTTTGAAATTAAAGAACTAAATTATGGAACTAAAAAATTACGGTATAGAAAAATACACTATATGTGTAGAGCTTGTGTTGCACTTAGTTCATGCTAACCAATCACATTTCTGAAACATATACTCTATCCATAAAATGTGGCACCAATTTTCCAGTATCTGGAATATTCAGATTAGGGTTTGGTTCAAATGCACTCTAACAAAAAAAACCCACAACATTAAACTATTCCCAGGAATAAACAGTGTTTGTGCTGCCCATGAGGCTAGTGATAAATAGTTGAAGTCATTAAGAGTCTTGTCCTTGACTTTAGTATGATCCCTGAATGAAAGGATATTAAATGGAAATGTGTATATAGCATTTTAAACAAGGGATTTATCCCTACAATTATTATGCCATTTACAATGCCTACAATTATTATGCCATTTTCTGTTTCACTAGCATATTCCTCTGTATATGTTAAAAATATTAGCATACGTGAGCCACATTATTTACCGTTTCAGTTGGAGACCTTTCAATTACCCAGCTGTCATAGAGAAAGGCCTTGCTATGTGTTAACTGATAAATCATGATAGGTTATGCTCTATTATCATAAGTCATCAGTCATTTAGGACATCAAAGGCCTGGATACAACAAGGAAAGCAATAAAAAATACCAGATAGAATTATACTGCCTTGCCCTATGTCTTGCATATCACTTTGAAATGTTAAAAAGGTACTTCTCAAATATCAGTTATCAAACAACTTCTGTGAAATATGATTGCAAGACAGAAGAGCATGTACTTCATGAAGTTATCATTTGTCTTACAAAAAAGAATCAGGTAATGGTTTTGTATCATTATTTACTAAAATGTATGTCATCCATGTGCATCTGTGTATAATTTAATTCTGGAATGTATTTTGCAATACAATTTTTGAAAGATCCCGTCAAATGACAACCTATTGTGCAATTGCACAATCAAACAGATATTTAAGTTTTCTAGACAACCCCTACATGCTATTATTTTTTCTGAAGGCCATTAACACTCATTTTTTTTCAAAGCCTTTTCTACCAGGTTTATAGCTAAGGAAAACCAAAATAGTGTCTCAATATTTGCAGATGAATGTGTAGTTTTAGTATTTGCCCAGACACACATAGAGATGCTGATAAATTTCACATGCATTATTCATTGGCAGTAGCCATAGCCACAGTTCTGAAACCTAAAGCCTGATTATAATAACTCAAGGTCTTTGCATGAGTATAAGCATTGTTTTCAGTAGTTTCACCCAAAGTAGGTTAAGAGTCCTATCCTAATCCTTTGTTCTTTGCAGACCTACAGTTAGATCTAGATATTGTGTTGAACGACACATTTCTACTTAGTGTGATCATCTCATCGCATTTTTATGCTTTTTCTCTCAAGTATATTTTGGATTGCATTTGTTTTCAACTTTATACATTGGCTACTTGTGTTTTTAAGCAAATTTCTTATGCAGAAGGCAATTGCACACCTAGGGTGCGGATCACCCCTGGGCCTCATTCTTATTTTTGTTAAGGCCAATCTCTGCCAACTCTGGCTATAAAGGAGCCATAAAAGTGCTGCTCAGTGAGAATCAGGCCCACTTGAGCAGAGAGACTAAGCAAAATGTAATGATCCTGATCTAATGGCTTCTTCTGGTCTTTGTATCTGTGAGTCTCTCTCATTATTTTAAAGTTTCTCCCCCACATGGGTCATTGGAGCTTAAAGAAATCTCAGCAATATTTATGCTGAGAGAAGTTAACAGGTTTTTGAGGCATACCAAAACAGCAAGAGATGGTAAAGAAGCCACCGGCTGCACATTTTCTTAAGATTTCCTGTACTCTATGTGTTGAAAGTGATTTACAAAAAAGTTGTTAACGACTTGCACTCTTAACTTCACCCAAATTAGAATGATCTCTTGTACCTAAAGACCACTTCAGATCAGGCTTTATGTTACTGACAGAAATCTTCACCCATTAAAATGATGAAACATGTGAGCTGGTGTTTGCTAAACTCACTCAAATTCTGCTTTGGATCTTGACTGAATATAAGATTTTTTTACTGAACAGCATCAGGGAGAAAATGCTGGGTTTGGTGACCTTTGGTTTGAGTATAGTAAAGCAAGCTCTGAGTATTTAGGATACGAAATCTTTCATGTTTGTGTGCTCACCAACACAGAAATCAAGGCAATGCCTCACTGCGGGAATTATGGTCACTTACTTAAAATGTCTAACTCCAAGCACTAGGTAACTCAAGTAGTTGATTTAAAATGAGTTGAGCACATAGACAGGCATTCTCTTGTAAAAATGATGCTTCTAAATCCCTGGAAATGAGAAAAACAAACTGCATCAGCAAAAGAAATATAGCAAAGGAAATCACTCTTTGTTTTCACGTTAGTTTGTGCCATCAAGATGTGAATATAGTCCTGTGTACACCTGCTCTGAATCTTGTAAGAGATTCGTGATTTACTGTAGCAAAGAATCTTTTAGTCCAGACTTCCCAAATCTTGTCATGTATATTTTGTAGATTAGTTTTGTCATTTCAGCACATTTATTATGGCACACTGTTTTCAAGAAGAAGCTGGCTTTGAATGCTGTAGAGCAAGTGATGAAATGGTCAGGTTGCAAGGTCTTTGACACAATTTCTTCCTTCTGACGACAATGAACCTTTCCGGTGGTGTTTCTTCTCTGATAATTGTTAAAATGTATGTCTACCTCCTTAAATGGCTGACTGAAAGAACTTCGTGTTTATAGCCTATGACACCTGAGTTATTCTGAACTGAGTTTTAGAAGATGAAGGGCTTATAAAGCTGTTCTATAATTCAATTCTGTGGATATCTATGGATAAAACCAATGTGAGCGCAAGGGATGAGCTCGACATCACACATTATATTGTCTGAAAGCAGGCACTGAATTAATCAGAGGGATATGTCTTGATCTGAGCTCAGAGCTGGGAAGACAGCACCGACTGATGGCAGTGGCAAACCTTGAGCTAGGAGGAGGATTTCCTTGTATTTACCTTGCTTGAGTCATTATTCTAGGTCTGACTTGTTTCCTGTGGCTTGCTTTGCTGAATAAGATGTTAAAAAAATTACTGAAATTACTAATTCCCTGGGGGACTGTGAATATTAATTTCTTTGTATTTTTGATTAATTAAATGTATGCTAATTATTGCCATTATAATCTTGAAATGACTTATTCTTTCTCTGAAAAAAATGCTACATAACATCTGTCATTTTAAAACCTTTGCACACACAGAATTTACTATCTATTGTAAAACTATAAATTTGATATTAATCTCTCTAGATTTACTATAAAGCATACACCGAAGTCTGGAGATTTAAGACTTGTAAAAAAGTAAGAGTCTGCTTAACCCCATGCTATTAGACCAATGGAACCTTTCTAGGTATGTATGGTTTTAAAACAGGGGTTAAAAATAAAACATCGTTAACATATGATCCTCACCTTTTTGTTCTATGTTCAAAAAGTTTGTGTGCGAGCACATTAAGATTGACCCCAAAGTTTCTGATTAGTCATAAACAGACAAATTCTTTCCAAAGTAATAAGATTTAGTATTAATATATGCATTAATATGAAAAGTAATTCCTGAAATATAACATGTATTTATGTTCCTTTAAATTTAATATTTTGTTGTCTGACTTTTTAACTCACTTTTTTTAATGTCCACACCTCCATGGAATACCTAGATATGTCCATATATACTGATTTACTTGTACTGTTTCCTTTTTCATACATCCAAAGATTAAGTTGATTATTTGGGATTAAAAGTATTGTTCTACAGAAACAGTAAGACGCAACATCTCAAGTGTTGTTCTGAATTCTATTTCATAGTGGTATAATATGTTTAATAATTTCACAAATATATACAAAAAAGCCCCACATAATAACTGCTACTTTTTCAGGCTAAAAATGCTGTAAATGTATACTCATAGGAAATAAATATATATTTATGTATACATATATAGAGATACATATATATGCATACATATGTTTATGTGTATTACATTTTCTCTCAAGTGAATGTTTTTACTTAAATCAATTTTTTAAACCATTTCTGAAATATTTTTTAAGCCGTAAGGCTATCTCAGTTATCTGTTCATTCATGACTATGTTTGAACTTATCATAAAGATTGCTGTTGCATATCCATAAAAGTGGTGCCTCGATGTCTAATGGAGAATCATTCCATTACTGGCAGCCCCAGTAAATCATTGACATCAAATAATTCTGATTCAGAATAACCTATCTTTCCCCTGGTGGACTTGATATAATGAAAACTCCTCTCAATCAATGCAGCAAAGTCAGTTGTGGGTAGAAAAATAACAATGGCTTATATTTGTTGTCATATTGTGCTGCTGTAGAACAAACTGAGGATCTTCCTGCGTTCAGGGTCATCCCAGAGATGTTTCCATTTCAGGTCCATGGGACGCACAGAAACCAGCCTTGTGACAGTGTTTCAACACGGGAGGGTTTTGCTTATCATTTCTGCCAAGACCTGATCTCTGTACACAAATTTTGTGGTATTTGCTTATTGTGGTGGGCTGGCCCAGGCTGGCTGCCAGGTGCCCAGC